>JAWRVF010000849.1:0-153640 GCA_036785485.1 Physcomitrellopsis africana
GTATGTTCTATACTTGCACAATATTTCTTCAAGCTTTAAAGTTATACTTGTATTATACTTATACAAGTCTTGTACAAATATAAAGTATAAATACTTGAATAATACTTATACAAATACTTATATAAATACTTGTATAAATCCTTGGTATAACATTTGTATAAATACTTGTATAAATCCTTGGTATAATACTTGTATAAATACTTGTACAAATATTATATATAATACTTGTAGAATACTTATAGAATACTTGTATAAATACAAGTATATATACTTGTATAAAAGTATAAGCAAAGTATGTATGTATTCAAGTATACCTCAAAATACAACCGCATATGAGGAATATAAGTTATACAACAAACTGAAACTAAATAAATTACTAAAAATTCATCCAAAGGTCGAATCAAGCGTGCTTATAGCCTATGGAAAGCCAATAATCTATTGTAAAACATATCAAAATTTCACAAATAGATGACTTACCATTTACAAGTTATGGCTAAAAGAAGTAGGCGCTAAAATTTCCAAGCAAATGCAAAGGCAGCAAAGCTCCTCTTCACTTCAGCCTTTGTTGTGATCACTTCCCTTCTCCAAATTGGACATGCAATAGCTTTTTAGAAAGCTCACTCCATCACCTAATTTATTCTAAAATTTCGCATGCATGCCTCTCAAACTCCAGATTTTGTAGCTAGTTGATTCTACTCTTCAAACCCTAGCAACAATTTTCCCTCTTTGACACTTCACGGCTCATAAAACTTTCATCAAAGCTCCAAATGTATTGATTTTTTTTTTGTAGAAAGCTTACATAAGCTACTATAAGCACCTAAAATGTCAAAAGGATTGAAGAGACTGTCCGACTTGGGTGGTTGAACAAAGTCTCTGCCCCTCTTCGTCAGGTGGCAGCAAACCCTTTCCCACTCTCAAGCTCACAACTTTTGCTCTCCAACTCCAAATGCTACAAGAGATGTCTTGATAGATAGCTAGCACAATCTTCCACACTCTCTATAAATTTCACTAAGAAAGAGTTGAAATCAAACTTGCAGTGGCAGCTCGAAGTTTCTGCACCTCTTCGTCGGGTGGCAGCAAACCTCACTCTACTAAAACAAGCATAACCTTTTGTTCACAACTCCAATACAAGCAAGTGAGTAGGTTCTAAAATCCTCACAACTTGAAGAACACACCCACCAATTTTCACTACAAACACTTCTATCTCCTCGGAGCTATCTCTCTCCAAAGTTCACTATTCAAAACTGCCTCTCTCTCTCTCGGTCTAACAAGAAGAGTATATCTCCCTTTCTTTCTATATTAGACTATGAGACGCCCACATGGGCAGCCAAATCCTATTGGATGGGCCTTATTCACCCCATGCTCTTCTTTCTTACCCTTCATAAGGTCCATTCTACCTCAAAAGTCAACAAGAAAGGTAAAACAACCTTTACCTTTCTTCTAATTACAAAAGAGTCTATTCTAGGATATAAATAAGGTAGGAACAAAACAAATAGCCATCTTAATTCACTAATTAAGTGGCTATAATAAATCCTCTCCTTATAATATCTTCTAAAATAAGCTCTAGCACTCACACATATATTAACAATAGATACAAGATTTTTTATATTTTTATTAATCGCATCGCAATGCAGATGACAAATAAGTAGGTCCAACTGAAAGCATATCACTTCCCTCCTTATCATGCAATACCACACTAACATCGTAGCGACAAATAGTTGATACAAAGTACTAAAAATGTACAAAGGGAAGAAATTTTATAGTATTATAAAGATTGGACCATTGCATGATATGCTAACGGAGAGGGACAGATGTATAGTACAGAGAGTGGATGATGATGACAGAAGATACTTTACATTCTTTGAGAGTTGGGAGTACTTCCTAATATGGTACAAAAGACAACTCCCTCAAGAAAGAAGGTTTTCAGAGGTAATAAGAGAAGGTCCTCAAAAGTTTAGGCTTGATATAGACTGTCCAGCTCATAGATGGAATGTAGAAACAAATGTGTTTGTAGATCATATCTCTTCTATGCTAGAAAAAGTATTAAGAGAAAAGGTAGATGTTCTCGTGTACCAAAGTATTGACAATAGTAATAGGAAGGTGTCCTTTCATGTCATCGTATCCAATATATACTTTGTATCTTCACAGCAATGCTTGGCCGTTGCTCATGCTATATGTAGCACCACACAATTTGGAGAATTCATGGATATGGGAGTATACAAGAGTTTGCAATGCTTTAGGTTAGAAGGTAGTACCAAGCAAAGGTCGAACATGTTCAAGTATCTGATAAATGAGTTTGATATATCAAAAGAGTTTCTAAGTGGTGTAATAACCAACATTGCTAGCTGCTCCCATTCTAAGTTATATGAGATTCTTAGCAAACCTGTCGTACCATATTGCAGATATAAAAGTGGAGTCTTAGAGTTTCAGAACACTACAAGGTAGTAATATGTGATAATTTTTTTTTTTTAAATATCTTCATCTTCGATTTTTAGTAGACTCATATCCAAAGAAGGTGCAGCTCTATCTACTATCTTAATAATAGCTTCAGAAAGTTTGCATTGTAGAGATGCTCTGCTCCCTGATCAAAAGTATAGAGAGTTAAAAAGTAAGGCAGGGTACATGCGATAGCGGACTCCCTCCACAGACGTAGGGTCTATTTTGTTCTGTTTTGTATCATAAAACGTAGTCCATATTCTTGAGTCCTTACTGCTCATAATGATCTTTGTATATATCTTCATATTCGTTTTACCTTCTTTAGTATACTCCTTCAACGAGTATTTGAACATATCGCCTATCGTATCTTTCGAGACTTTGATACCAATATCCTTAGGGTGTGTCATAATATACTCTTTGGAGCGGTCATATATTGCATGTGTGTTGGAACAGAATACGTATTCGTTAGAATCCTTCTTTGCACTGTCGACATCTATGTTGATGCATATGCTCTTGTTCTGCTTATTAGTTGGACTGAAAAAAGAACTATCCTGTATGACAAACGTGTAGAACATGTATCCCTTTGGAACAAGTATTAAAGGATACTCTACGCCATCTTCAGCTTTGTAAGAGATGCTAACTCTTTTTCTACTAGAAGTTGATATAGGTTTTGTTCTAGATCCTGATGACTGAGTTATATCTACAGCAGGTTTGAAGATTATGATCAGTGGATTCACATCATACATAACTCTTCTTTTTGAAGCCATTGATAGTAGGTACTCTTAATGTGTTTACATTTCAACTTAACACTGTTGATCAGTTGATCCTACAGGTTCCTTCTCCTATTAGCACTTAACTGTGGTGTTTGCAAGCTTCTTTTTGATTTTACTAAACACATACTAGTGGATTATAATACCCTTACAAAGCTTAGTATAGAAATGTACTCAGTGTTTCCTCTCTTGTAAAAGTCATAGTATAGTGCTACTCTATTTGCTTGTACTAAACGAACACAAAATCTAGCAAAGACTATCCCGTCTGTTTATCGTACTTCTATGCTGTTGGGTATACTAATATAACGGTCTACGTGTACTATAAAAAAATTTTACATTATAAGAGCAACACTATTTCATTTTATTAGCATGTACGACTATCCTTGACTACAAGTGCTACGTTACTCACTGATATTAGTATTGTCAGTACTTGTATTAGTTGATGGGACATAAGACATGCAAAACTCCAACACGATGTTTTTTTCCTTGATATTCCTCTTTGACCACGTGATGATATTCTTTAGCAGAGATCATTCTAGTTCTTACAATAGCTGACATCTCTGTTACGCTGATCCATATGTTCATGCTGTCAAATAGTGCAACAGTCAGCACAGAATCGACCATGCAATATCTTTCGATTGTTTTCATTGACCTTTTGTCTCCCTTTTTGTACAGGTTGAATACCTCTTTGTACGGAAGGTCTATTTTTTTATTCCTTGTAAACTTTTTTGAAACAGAAGAGAGGCTGTAACTTTGTGGTTTGTACTCTTTTGTAACATATTAGTATACATCTATAACCGTGCGTCCAGGCAAATCAAGCACCATGTAGTCATTAAAGCCATATGCTGCATTGCTCCAGTTTATAACTATTCTTTCGATACCTGTGTTATTAATTCTAGACGTAGAAGGTAGGCTAATGAGCTTTCTTTGTAGCTTTGTATCAATGTATTTAAAGTCAAACATGAATATATTATATCCTATTATAACATCTAGATTTATCTTCTTAGTGAGCAAGAAGTACGCTTCTATCAACTCTCTCTCGTTTGTAAATGCTGTCATTTCTGTATCATCAAGCTCTATCTTGCACTTTCCAATGTATAAAAGATATTTCTTAGATGTCTCAAGCATGAGGTATCTCTGCGATACTATAGAGATCATAAAGATCTCATCTTTTTCCACATAGGGATCCGGCATAGCATTGCTGTTAGAAGAGTATACCTCTACATCCATACACATGATTAGTGGTCTTGGCACATCTCTACTGTCTAGGGATTGTATCGACTTCCAGCTCCATGTATATTCAAAGTCTGTAGAACATAGCTTTACACTACTGTTAACAGATGCGTTGTCGTGGTGAGAGTCTTAGCCCTAAGAAAAACTGGGTCTTTTGTGCCTCTCGTTTCTTAAGTGCAAGATGAGATTCATGAAGTTCATAAAACTGAAGAATTTACATAAAAACATACTTTATTAATCTTCACATATTCTGCCTTTAAAAACCTGCCTTCAAATTTGCCCATAAATCCTAGGATATCACATCAATTGAAGCAAAATTTGAACACAAAGTACTTAAGGAAGTAAGGAAACAAACCCCATAATCCCTTTGATTATAGCTTATGTGGTTAGAGAGAACCATGTTGTCAAAGAAACCCCTCCATGCTGCCTTTGATTCTGGACCCCCTTTGCTTCACACCTTCATTGCTCCTCATTATCAAAACCCCAAGTATTGAAATTTGGTAGGCTTGTTGCTTGCTTTATGTTGTAAACATCCTCCAATTTTTGCTCCAAAACTCCTCTTGGAAATAGAGTTATAGACTCTACTCTTCTCCTTTAATTCTGTCTTCTACCAACTCTAGATCCGACTACAAATTTCCTCATAATTCTTTAACCATAACTCCAATAGCAATCAGTTTTTTACACAACTTAATAGACTCATATATCTACAAACCCCAATAAATTTTACTCAAAATGCTACTTTGATCACAAAGATATGCTCCCCCAAACTTCACTGACTTAGAGATAGACCCCTATCACTTTGAAAGAGCATAACATTTTTTTCATAAGATAAATGAGTATCAAACTTACCCTCATCTCTTTCTTAACTTGCTTAGATCACGTCTATCAAATTTCACACTCAAATTCATCCCCTAACTCCATTCATACCAAAAAAAACCCACACACACACTCTGCCCATACAAACCCCAATTCTGCTTTCACTCTATTTCTCTTTTCACCTACATCCGGTTACAATTTCACTCATAACTCTTTGCTCAAAGATCATATTGACTTAAGATTTTGATTCAAAGTAGTAAACTCAATAAGAACACAACCCCAACAAATTTTGCCTCTAAAGTCCAAATGGTTCTCAAGAGCCGAGGCCCGAAATTTAGTAAACCTCACTGCCCTAGTCTTAAACACCTGCAACTTTGACGACTCATATCTCCCTTGATACTTAACCAAAAGACATGAAAATTATTTTTATATGTTCCTTATCTTGTCTACTACAAACCCACAAAAAATTGCACTTAAAATCCTCTCTAAGCTTCTTCTACACACAAAAACGTCTACTGCCTATCAAAAGGAAACCCTATCTCTCCAAAAAGAACCTCCTCTTCTTCTTCACGACCCCCTTCTTGTCCTCCCGGCCTGGTCTTCCTTCTTCCCTTGGTCAAAGAGACACCTCAGCCATGTCTTTCCACCTCTTCAATCCTTTCTTTTAGATTAATTTGAAGGAATCTCACTTTTTGAGGTAAATTTCTATTCTACCTTCTTACTATCATTTTTCTACCAACTTCTCTTCTAATTTCAGCCCACAACATTTAAGTTTAGATCTAAAATAGAAGAGAATAAAGGTAAAGTAGATCTAAGATAAAATAGAAAAAAAATCTAATAAGTAGAAAAAACAATTAAGATTAGATTAGAGATAAAAAAGAAAGAACTACATCCTACACTGCCAAGTCAAAGAAGCTTGTGTGGTTAAGTTCTTAGCTACTTTGGAGTTGACGTGGGTTTGAATCCACTTGATTTCACTGTAGAAATCCTTGGCTTCATGATTTGGTACTGCTAGTGGGAATTTCAGCAGGAAATTAGTGGTTTGGCCTACCTATCATCCCTGAGCTTGTGATAAACATTATAACCTCCAAGATAATGTGGTTATAACCACAACCCCTTCTCTTTTTCATCCTCTCTTCTTCTAATCTTAATCTTTTTATTTTAACACATTCCTTTATATCTTTCACACTATGTTTTAATTTACAACATGACATCCACCCCCTCCAAACCTGCACATCCTCCGGAATGTGCCACCATTCATTCTTCATCTTCTCCATCCTCATCTTCAGTTTCTATGATATTTGTATCCTCCATTGATGTAGATGATAGCATTTCAAGGCTTTCAAATGAAAATCTGTCACTCCTCCTTCGAAATGTTTTCACTCGCTTACCTGCTATTGGATTTCTAAGTACAGTTCCATCTAATTCACAAAGTAAGTAAGTGCCATTTTCATAAACAGTGACAACAATATATGGTCCAAACCATCTTCGAGCAAATTTCTTCTGAGTGCTATGCTGATGCTCTAATGTACTATCATAAACCACCACCCAATCTCCCTCTTCAATAGGCTTTACCCGCAATCGATGTGTCTTATCAAACCTTTCCTTATTGTTAAGCCTTGCTTCTTTAAGTCTTTCCATTGCTTTTTGATGTGCCTCTGGTAGTTTACCAATTTGTTGTATTCGAAGTTCTAGCAACCGCTCTCTAGAAATTCCATCTTCCCAGGACAAATACAACCATGTAGGAATTGATTCTTCAATTGGCATAATAGGCTTTTGTCCCAACATAAGTTCAATTGGCATATAACCTGTTACTGTACTATGTGTAGTTCTGTCAGCCCATAAAGCATAAGGTAGTAATCTAGGCCAATCTTTAGAATTTCCTCTACAAGCTTTGACCAAAGCTTGAATGATTGGAGGATGACCTCTCTCACTCTTTCCATTTGCCTCAGGATTATATGCAGTTGTCAACTTCAATTTTACTCCATGCTTTTCAAAAAATGTTTTAGCTTCAGCAGCATTTAATTCTCCTCTATCAGCTCTCATTCTTCCTATGCATCCATATCGACTGAAAATATCTTCAAGAATAAATCTACACACTCTTTCAGTCTGCTTGGTCCTCAATGCTCTTCCTTCAACAAAATTGGATAGCTCTTCTCTTGCCAATACTAAGTATTTCATTCCCCATAATCCATTTGGCATAGTAACTAAGTCAATAACCCATTGAAAGTGAATAGCAAGAGGATAAGTAGGATGCAATTCATCACGATACCGGATCTTTGATTGAAATTGACATTCAATACATGAACTTACAAAATCTTCCACATCTTTGTAAAGTCCTTTCCACCAATATCTTTCTTTGATTTTTGTATATGTTGCCCAAATGCCTCGATGCCCAGCCCAATTTGTATCATGAAATTCCTTGAGAATTTGAAGTTTTGTGGATAAATCTCCAACCACTCTCAATGGAATCCCATCTTTTCTTTTTGGTTTTCTCCACAAAAATCCATCACGCAAAAGATATTCATAGGAATGTCTTCTAACTTCCTTAAAATACTTCTCTGACCATTCTGCTTGCTTTTGTAGAGTACTTAAATACCAACCAACATCTTTCAATCTACCTTCATATAATTCTTCCTTAAAAGGAAGAATTGTATCTTCTCTTTTGTTGGTGTTAACAAATACAATGCTATAGCTTTTGCTGTTGTCATCTTCATCATCATCTTTTGCAATCATTTCTTCATCTCCAATATAATTAGCTCTAGACAACATATCTGCTACAGCATTTTTTTTACCTTTAATATGTACTAGAATTGGATTAAGAGATTTGATAAAAGCTATCCATCTCAACATAGCAATATCTGGAATTGAACAATTTGAAATCATACCAAGTAGAGGTAAACAATCAACTTCCAATACTACATTTGCTCCAATTAAATAATTCCTTTCAGCCTTTAATGCTGTGACAACTCCCCATAGTTCTCTTTTTACTTGCGGATAAGCTCGTTGTCGCTCAGTCAAAATTCTTGCTCCAAATCTAGTTGCAAAACGTCTTCCATTGATATCATCTTGACCAACAGCCCAACCTATAGCAATTGGACTAGTATCCACCATCATCACCACTGGTTGACCATTTTCATAGTCAACTTGCTTTAAAATAGATGGAGATCTTAAAATATTCTTTAAAGACTCCATAGCTTCATTTTGATCCTTTCCCCACTTGAATTTATTTCCCTTCCGTAAGAGTTTGTAAAGAGGCTCTGATATATGGGCAAAATGTGGAATCCAAATTTGATAGAAAATACATGCCCCCAAAAATCTTCTTACTTCAGTTATACTATTACAAGGTTTCATCTCAAAGAATAGCATCGATCTTCGCCCTAAGAATCTTAGCCCTAAGAAACACTGGGTCTTTTGTGCCTCTCGTTTCTTAAGTGCAAGATGAGATTCATGAAGTTCATAAAACTGAAGAATTTACATAAAAACATACTTTATTAATCTTCCCATATTCTGCCTTTAAAAACCCGCCTTCAAATTTGCCCATAAATCCTAGGATATCACATCAATTGAAGCAAAATTTGAACACAAAGTACTTAAGGAAGTAAGGAAGCAAACCCCATAATCCCTTTGATTATAGCTTATGTGGTTGGAGAGAACCATGTTGTCAAAGAAACCCCTCCATGCTGCCTTTGATTCTGGACCCCCTTTGCTTCACACCTTCATTGCTCCTCATTATCAAAACCCCAAGTATTGAAATTTGGTAGGCTTGTTGCTTGCTTTATGTTGTAAGCATCCTCCAATTTTTGCTCCAAAATTCCTCTTGGAAATAGAGTTATAGACTCTACTCTTCTCCTTTAATTCTGTCTTCTACCAACTCTAGATCCGACTACAAATTTCCTCATAATTCTTTAACCATAACTCCAATAGCAATCAGTTTTTTACACAACTTAATAGACTCATATATCTACAAACCCCAATAAATTTTACTCAAAATGCTACTTTGATCACAAAGATATGCTCCCCCAAACTTCACTGACTTAGAGATAGACCCCTATCACTTTGAAAGAGCATAACATTTTTTTTAATAAGATAAATGAGTATCAAACTTATTCTCATCTCTTTCTTAACTTGCTTAGATCACGTCTATCAAATTTCATACTCAAATTCACTCCCTAACTCCATTCATACCCAAAAAAACCCACACACACACTCTGCCCATACAAACCCCAATTCTGCTTTCACTCTATTTCTCTTTTCACCTACATCCGGTTACAATTTCACTCATAACTCTTTGCTCAAAGATCATATTGACTTAAGATTTTGATTCAAAGTAGTAAACTCAATAAGAAACACAACCCCAACAAATTTTGCCTCTAAAGTCCAAATGGTTCTCAAGAGCCGAGGCCCGAAATTTAGTAAACCTCACTGCCCTAGTCTTAAACACCTGCAACTTTGACGACTCATATCTCCCTTGATACTTAACCAAAAGACATGAAAATTGTTTCTATATGTTTCTTATCTTGTCTACTACAAACCCACAAAAAATTGCACTTAAAATCCTCTCTAAGCTTCTTCTACACACAAAAACGTCTACTGCCTATTAAAAGGAAACCCTATCTCTCCAAAAAGAACCTCCTCTTCTTCTTCACGCCCCCCTTCTTGTCCTCCCGGCCTGGTCTTCCTTCTTCCCTTGGTCAAAGAGACACCTCAGCCATATCTTTCCACCTCTTCAATCCTCTCTTTTAGATTAATTTGAAGGAATTTCACTTTTTGAGGTAAATTTCTATTCTACCTTCTTACTATCATTTTTTTCTACCCACTTCTCTTCTAATTTCAGCCCACAACATTTAAGTTTAGATCTAAAATAGAAGAGAATAAAGGTAAAGTAGATCTAAGATAAAATAGAAAAAAAATCTAATAAGTAGAAAAAACAATTAAGATTAGATTAGAGATAAAAGAGAAAGAACTACATCCTTCACTGCCAAGTCAAAGAAGCTTGTGTGGTTAAGTTCTTAGCTACTTTGGAGTTGACGTGGGTTCGAATCCACTTGACTTCACTGTAGAATTCCTTGGCTTCATAACTTGGTACTGCTAGTGGGAATTTCAGCAGGAAATTAGTAGTTTGGCCTACCTATCATCCCTGAGCTTGTGATAAATATTATAACCTTCAAGATAATGTGGTTATAACCACAACCCTTTCTCTTTTTCATCCTCTCTTCTTCTAATCTTAATCTTTTTATTTTAACACATTCCTTTATATCTTTCACACTATGTTTTAATTTACAACATGACAATGTAGCAAAAGAAGGATCAACTTATTCTATTTATGCTACACCCGTTTCTGATGGTAGAAAGACTTTAAATGGAATTCCAAGCCAATATTTGGATTATTATGATGTTTTTGAAAAACAAAATGTAGATATTCTTCTGAAGTATCATCCATATGATTGTTCAATCAACCTCAAGGAAGGAACTCAGCCATCCTTTGGACCAACCTATAATTTATCACAAGATACGTTGGTTAAATTCAAGGCGTATATTGACGATAATTTGGCCAAGAATTTCATACGCCATTCTAAATCTCCAACAGGAGCTCCAATTCTATTTGTGAAGAAAAAAGATGGATCATTGTAGATGTGTGTTGACTATCAAGGACTCAACAAGATCACAATCAAGAACAAATATCTATTATCTTTGATATCATGACTCCTTGATCAATTAAATAAAGCTAAGATCTACACAAAAATAGATCTAAGAAGAGCATACAATTTAGTACGTATCAAAGAAGGAGATGAATGGAAAATTGCATTTCAAACCAAGTATGGATATTTTGAGTATAATGTCATACCTTTTAGACTTACGAATGCACGAGCTGCTTTTTAACATCTCATAAATGATGTTTTTCATGAGTTCTTAGACAGTTTTGTCATATGTTATCTAGACAATATTTTGATCTATTTTAAGAATGTAGAAGAACATGAAGTATATGTTCGTCAAATATTACAAAAATTTAGAAATGTGGGATTTTATACAAAGATAAAAAAGTGTGTATTTTACACTACTCAAGTTGATTTCTTAGGATACATCATATCAAATGATGGTCTCATGATAGATTCTAAGAAAATCTAGATAATCATGAATTAGAAGATTCCAAAGACGGTAAGAGATGTGTAATGCTTTTTGAGATTTGTCAATTATTATTAGATCTTCATCAAAGACTTCTTTGAAGTTGCAGCTCCACTTACAGGTTTGACCTATAAAGACAAAGTCTAATAGAATCAAGAAGCGGAAGCAACATTTGAAGCTCTGAAGACATCGTTTGTTTCTGCATCAATCTTGTATGATATTGACTTTTTCAAGGCATTTTTTATGAAAACAAACATATCAAACTTTGTCTTGGATGTAGTTTTGTCACAAATGGGAACAGATGACAAACTTCATTCAATAGCTTTTCATTCAAGAAAATTTTCAACAGCCAAGATCAATTATGAGATCCACGATAAAAAACTTTTTACAATCGTGGATTTATTTCAAGAATGGAATCATTATCTAAAAGGCGCTTCCAGTCCAATCACGATATGTACCGATTACAAGAATCTCAAGTATTTCATATCGGTATGCATGTTGAATCGTCGTCAAGCTCGTTGGAGTATGTCTTTGTGAAGATTCGAGTTCATTATCACTTATCGACCAAGAAAACAACAAGATTTGTTTGATGCCCTTTTTAGACGTTCTTATTTTGTACCAAAAGAAAAAGATGCAGCTTTTGAGCAACAAAGAACAGTCTTCTTGAAACCAGAGCAATTTCATCTTTGAGCAATAAAATCAACATTGACTATTGATTCAACTTTTCTCAAGCAAATTCAGTCTAATATGTCCTTAGACCCTCTTATGATATCAAGAATAATTCTTCCAAGATTCATGATTCTTCTAAATTCGAATTCAAGAATAGTCTATTATATTTCAAAGGACATTTATATGTTCCAAAAGAAGAAGCATGTTTATGAGTTCTTCAAGCACATCATGATTTTCTAGCAACATGACATTTTGGATACAGCAAGACTTTGGAACTTATATCAAGAGATTTTTGGTGGCCTAAAATATGAAAGGTAGTCAAAGACTTTGTACAATCATGTGATATTTGCTCAAGATCAAAGACTCCTCGTCATCGACCTTTTGGACTTCTTCAGCCATTATCTATTCCACAACAATCATAGTCTTTTATTTCTATGGATTTTATCACAAATCTTTCAAGCTCAAGATCTTATGATTCTATATTTGTGATAGTAGATTGGTTCACCAAGATGGCACATTTTGTGCCATGCACAAAATCTATCATAGGTGAAGAAACAGCTAAGTTTTTCATTGATAATATCTATCGCTATTATGGATTACCTAAAGATATTATATCGGATAGTGGAACTCAATTTGTGTGAAGATTTTGGAGAACCCTTTTCAAGATCTTAAAAGTGGACATAAAATTATCTTTAGTTTTTCATCTTCAAATTGACGAACGAATAGAACGTGTGAACCAAGTCTTGGAGTAGTATTTAAGGTGTACCATCAACTATCAAGAAGACAATTGAATAGTTCTTATGCCATTGACAGAGTTTGCTTATAAGAATACAATACAATCTTCTATACAACAAACACCTTTTTTTGCCAATTATGGTTACCACCCACGACTTGATGCTTTTGACTTTTCAAAAGTTGATAATCTACTGGCAGAAGATTTGGCAAATCGTTTGTCAGAGCTACATGCAATAATAAAGGTGCAATTAAAAAAGAAGCTTAAGAAAGACAAAAAAATAAATGTAGATGCATATTGCAAGGAATTACTATAATTCAACATGGGGGACAAGGTATGGTTATTTCATCGCAATATCAAGACTACTCATCTTTGTGATAAGTTGGACTATTGTAGGCTTAGACCTTTGCCTCTTTCTAAACAAATCAATCTAGTTGCATATCAATTATATCTACCGAAGTCCACGCAGATCCATCTTGTATTCCATATATCACTACTCGAGCCATACAAGATAGTGGATATACAAGGAAGAAAATAAATGCCACCACCTCCTATAGAAGTGGATAACAATGAAGAATTCAAGATTAAAGAGATTTTAGATTCACGACGATGCCGAAATCAACTAGAATATCTTGTACATTGGCGCGGATATGATATTAGTGAACACACATAGAAGCCATCTGAGAATCTAACAAATGCATTAATAAAAGTCAATGCATTTCATCGACGATATCCATCAAAATTAAGTTAAAAATAAAATAAAATAAATAAAAAATCAAAGAAATCTTTGCTATAAAGCAAAGTAGATTCTATAGAGGTTTCATCCTACCTTGTATCATTGTTTGTTATTTCCATAGATTTATTCATGCTAAAGAGATGGAGGATCAACAACCAACAAAGTCAACTCAAGAGCCATCATTTGCTGATTTACCAGACGAGACATTACGACTATCACAACCTTTAAGACGACAGAATAGACATAAAGAATCTCAAGAATGACATGTCCTTCCTCGGATTAATGGCAAAATACAACATGTTTGGTATCACGACCTTAGAAGAGACTCTCAATATTTATTGATATTTTTAGAGGTAAGAACTATTCCTGATGGTTTTTTTAATGTTTTCTTTGAAGGGAGTTATGAAGGCCTCAACAATGCTCAAATAATAGGGTGGTCCTCTTGTCTTAGTATGGGATATTATCAATGGCTGAAAGGACCTATTAACTACCTTCAAAGAGAACAAAGATTAGAATATGTAGCAAGTACAATTCGATGTATCCTGGACTTTTTCAACTTGTAATCACTGCTCCTCGTGGAACTTGCCCCTAGAAGGGGGGGAGTAATGTCACTAGCATAAGATTTATTCTAGAAATTATCTAATTAATGTAAATCAAAAGTAGATAAAATAAATTGATTTGATAATATTTGATAGAGAAGCTTCTTAAAAGCTTTATAGATGCAAAATCACCTTTATACATGTTTATAGGTGATTGGTAGGTCAGAAACTTGGTCAATAAGCTAGCCACATAGCGCACATGTTTCATATGTTTATTTACTTTCATCGAGTTCTTGTCCTTGATACCTCCACCTACTTAGGATCCATTATCAAATCTTCAATAGATATAATATATTCCAAAAATTCTATCTTTAGTTGATGAAATATATATTTTTAGCTTGGCATACAAACCTCCATCTTATAGCTTTTGTAATACCAACTTTACATGTTCTTTGTGTTCTTCCAAATTTTTCAAGTAGATCAAGATATCATTAAGATAAATCACTACAAACTTATTTAGATGCTCTTGAAAGATGCCATTTAATAAATATTAAAAGATAGCAATTATATTTATTAATCTAAAACACATGATATTACATTCAAAATATCAGTACCTTATTTAATATACAATCTTCTATTTGTCTTTTTTTTTTATCTGTACTAAGTTATATACTCCACAAAGATCTATTTTATTATATATCTTGGCTTGGCCGAGTTATTCCAAAAGTATTAAGATATATAATAGTAAAAAATAATTTTTCACCATTATCTTATTCAATCTCCAATAATCAATACACATATGCAAGGAACCATCATTTTTCTTTATAAAGAGTATAGATGCACCAGTTAAAGATTTTGAATGCTTCATGAAGTTCTTTACAAGATTTTCATTAATATAATCTTTTAATATTAAAAGCTTGTATTGAAAAAGATTATAAATTAGACCAAAAAGTGATTGTGTTCCTTTGTGAAGATTTATGGTACAATTGTAGGATTAATACTCTAATACTATATTAACATTCTTCTTTTGAAAAATATCTTAAAATTTATTATATTGCTCTAGAATATTTGCCAATAAAGTCATATCTTCTTGAGATGGAGTTGCATAAATAACAAATGATATGCCTTCTTTAGCCAATCTTTTAAAGGCTTTTATTCCAACAAATAAAGGTTTATCAACTCGTGACTTTTTACAATGTTTTCTTGTAGGAATTTCTATAAAAATATCATTTTTTGTGACCTCCAATTTATAGATGGATTATACTTTTTCAACCAAGAAAGTCTAAGAATAATAAGATTTGAAGGAGTTTTAATAATTTTTAATACAATTTGGCTGTTATGGTTTTTAAATAATATTTTTATAGATATTATTACATGGGTGATACTACTAGAGCATAAAGGTTGTCCATCTATTATCTCTATATAAATAAGTTTGGATTTTTGTATTAGAAGAATTTTATGAATTTTAGCAAATGCTTCTTCTAAAAATCAAGCAGACGCCCTTAAATCCAATAAAGCATTTGCTTGAAGTTTCTGAGGGCCAAAATAGAAAAGAATTACAAAACAACAAGCAAGTTGAGCAAAAAAAAAAAAGAACCTGAATAGTTTTGTGATAAATTGTCTAACCGCATCGTTACTACTATGGTTGAATATTTTTGTTTTCTTCAATGATTGCACTCTTGGTTTTGGTGATGTATTGATTTTATTTCTATAAACAATTGTTAACCTTTTGGCCTTCTTTGCCATAATACAGGCATAGATCTTCTTCCATCCGATGTTTCTTTTCTTAAGGACTAAGAGATTTAAAACATATTGCATCAAGTTGTATATCTTCTACTTCTAAATGTGAATGTAAACTTCTTGTTGATGTAGCAAGAGTGTATCAAATTGCATATTATCTTATTGAGGCCCATGAACACTGATCTTGATGATATTAAAATAGTCGAGTATTATTTTTTATAGCTTGGCTCAAGCTTCATTGAACGATTGTGGATTCAAAAGCAATAAGAACAAATCATTTATATTGTCTTTTAATTCCTAATAGAATTGACTCATCTAAGCTATTTTATTCTAATTAATCTTGTATACTAGTTGCCAAAAATTAGATATATAGACTGATATAAAGCATACTCCTTGTCACAATGCTTGAATCTTAGATATTGTCCAACAAGCCTTGTCATATTTTTTAAATGCTTTTATATATACTTCTATAAAAACTTTAAAGTTATTTAAAATTGATAATTTTTTTTTAAATAAAAAAATAAATCATAATAATGCTTGTCTAATAAACAAGGTGCCAACTAATTCAATTTGTGATTCTTTTGTTAGATAAGTATTAAATTATAAAACCATTATCAATTGAATTTGATTGATAAAACTTTGAAACTTTAAATGCATACCATCAAAATTCTCTAGAAGACTAACTTGAAGCTCCTTATGTTGCTAAACAAGTGGATTTTTTTAGTGTAGCATGTGTAGTACTACATCCTCAAGTATAGAAGTAAGAGGTAGGTATAGTCTAGATTGTAGTACTTCCAATGTTGTGGCATTATGAAGTTTTACAATGATATCTTTAATCTTTGCAATCCTAATAAATAAAGTAGTAAGAAAATTTATGATGGCATCTAACTTGGATTCAAAAGATTTGGTCATTCTAATATCTTGATCTCTAGTTATTCTAAAAGAAAAAAAATATGAGTCTATAAGAAGACAATATCAGTTTAAAAGAGGGTAATCTACAACCTCTAAAGTGCTAATATACTTTTAAGAAGAAGGCTAATTAAATTTCTAAAAAAAAGGATTCAACTTTAATATTGAAGATAAAAGTAATCTTGACAAATTATCAAAGACATAAGAAAATAAAATAAGAGACTTGAATTAGAAAAAGTTTTTAAAAAGAAATTGATAAGAACTTGAATTAACTAGATGAATACACAAATAACACCTAGAAAGGTGAGCTAGAAGTCCAAAAGATGCGTTGTCGAGACTGAAAAATTCTTTAGCCTCAACTCCAATATATATTTATGTCTAATAAGCTTCTTGAGAGGCTTCTATCAAATTAGGAAGCTTCTCAAGCTCTTCCTACTAACTTAAAAGTTTCTCGAGTTCCTTCTACTAACTATAAAGCTTCTCAAGCTACTTTCACCAACTAGGAAGCTTCTCAATCAACTTTCATTAATTAAGAAATCTCTAGAATATTTTAAAAGATTTTTTGAACTCTCAAAGTGTATGTTTCCAATATTACCTTCTCTTTTTAGGCAACAAATCCTATTATTTGTTAAATTCTCACATATCTCTTATGTGTATTCACTAATATCATATCTATGCCAATATACGAGATATTTTAATTTATTTCAACACTGTCTTGAGTCCAAAATTTCTTCAATTTCAAATTCTTAATTGTTGATTTCTATTGGTAGAGGTGGTGATTGTCTTCTTCTTGGCATATCCACTATCTTATATGGCTCAAAAAGAGACATAAAAAATTGATTGAATTTTCATTAATTTTGGTAGATGTAACCAATATGCAATCAAGTTATATTTTCTATTTATTAATAGAAAATGGTCCAAATCTATGATAATTTAACTTGTCACAAGCATAATTATTTTGATATTATGATAAATAATCACATCTTATCATTAATTAAAAATTAAAATTGTTCCTTTCAATAAACATTAATGTTGATTTTTTATCGTCCTTGAGCTTTCATTAATTGTATCTTTATTATTATATGTAATTCTAATAAATCTTTTGTTAATTCTTTTTTTATAAAATTATTAATTTTTAAAAAGTAAAAAATGTCAATTTGTAGATGATAACCATAGTTAGCATATAATATTGATTATTAAATAGAAGAATGTATCGTATTATTGTAGACAAACTTTGTTAATGGTAAAAGAATTATCCAATTATTTTCATAGTAATTGATGGTATATTGCAAATACTACTGCAACACTTGATTCATCTCTTTATTTGATATAATATCTTTTAATAACACATATTAGCCATAAATATTATTAAAAAAAAAAAAAAAAAAAAAAAAAAAAAAACCTAATTATTTTTTTACTTATGATAGTTTTTATACATTATACATAATGCATCATCTTAATGGGGCAATCTACTAAGAATTTGAAATTGAAAGATTTATAATAAAGTCTATAGAAACAAATGACCATGATTGTTTTGATATAAATAATGGTTAGAAAATCCATATAATTGATGAAAAGGGATTTTTGATTTTAAACAAATATTTCATAATTGTATAAAATCTATTAGTATCTTCCATATGTTGGACTACCAAAAATCTCTTAAAATTAATTCCAATCTTATTATATGTAAAATATTGTAAAAAAATTATAACAAGGCTAAAAAATATATAATTTATTTCACCTTCTGGAATATATAAACAACTTTCAAAATAGAAAAGATTGTCTTTGAATTCAAACTTAGAAGTATTATGAGATTTAGAAGCATTTTCTTAATATCATATATAAGAAGGTCTAAGGACATATTTGAATAAACTTAATAAAAAAAATATTGAAGCAACTTGCATTGTTGATTTTGTATCTTGAAGATGAAATTTTTTGGAATTCAAAAGAATTATTTGTTGTTGATTATAAGTTGCTTCTTGTTCTTTTGGTACAAGATAAAAATGTCTAAACAAGACATCTAATAAATCTTGTTGTTTTCCTAGCTAATAAGTAATATTGAATATGAATCTTCATAAAAACATATAATAATGGACTTGACAAAATTCAAAATACGTTTTAACATAAATATACTTCAGGTTCTTGTAACCAATATAAATTGCCATTAAACTATAAATACTTCTTAGATAATAATACCATTTTTGAAATGAATCAACAATCATAAGATTTTTTTTTTATGGATCTTATAATTGATTTCAATTACTAAAATTTCTTAAATAAAAAGCTATAAGGTGAAATTTGTCATTTGTTCCTATTTGTGACAACACTATATCCAAGACAAAGTTTGATGCATCTATTTTTATAAAAAAAATAGCTTAGTAAATTGACTTGATATAAAATTGATACTATAATAAAAATTATTTTTAAAGCTTAAAATGCTATTTCAACTTCTTTTTCCACTCAAATTTTTCTTTATAAATCAAATAGATAAGTGGAGCTATAACTTTTAAAAAATAAAAAATAAAAAATTGATAATAATTAATAAGTTTTAAAAAATATTGAATATCTCTTATGGTTTTTAAAATTTTTTAATCTATGATAATTTATATTTTTTTTAGATCCATTATAAAACCATCATTTATAATGATATATCCTAAAAAAATAACTTGAATTGTATAAAATATATATTCTTCTATCTTGGCATATAATCTTATATTTCCAAATTTTTGTAATATATAACAAATAAATTTCTTGTATTCTTTTATATTTTTAAAATAAATTAAAATGTTGTTTAGAGAACTAATAACAAAATTATCTAGAAGTTCTTTAAAATCATCATTCATTAGATGTTGAAAAGCAATTGGAACATTTGTAAATCCAAAAGGCATGACATTGTATTTAAAATATCTATATTTAATTTAAAAAATAATCTTCTATTCATCTCTTTTTTTTATATGTATTAAATTATATACTTTTTATAGATCTATTTTAATATAGATCTTGGCTTGATTTAATTGATCAAGAAATCTAGATATCAAAAGTAGAGAATATTGATTCTTGATAGTTATCTTATTAAACCCTCAATAATCCATACATATTAGAGATAGATACTTTGGAAGTTAACAAAACCTTCTAGGATATTTAAGAGGTTCTTGAATTAGTAAAAATTGATTGAGAAGCTTCCTAGTTGGTGAAAGTAGCTTAAGAAGCTTCATAATTAATAGAAGGAGCTTGAGAAGCTTCCAAGTAGATAGAAGTTGTTTGAAAAGCTTCTTAATTTGATAGAAGCTGCTTAAGAAGTGTCGTAAACAAGAGTATATATAGAAGTTGAGACTGAAGAATTCTTGGAATGCATCTCTTAGAATTCTAATTCACCTTTCTTGGTATTGTTTGTATATTCATTTAGTTAATTCAAATCCTTGTTGATTTCTTTTTGAAATTTTTTTCTAGTTCAAATCTCTTATTCTATATTTTTATGTCTTTGACAACTTGTCGAGATTGCTCTCATCTTAAATATTAGAGTTAGATCTTTTTTATTAGAGAGTAGATTATCCTTTTTCTTAAAAATATACTAGTGCTTTAAAGGTTATAGATTATCCTCCTCTAAATTGATATTTTTTTCATCACAACATTGGAGCTTTATTCTTCTCATGAGAGAGTGGATCATCCATCTCTTTGAAGGTCTTAAAATATTTTAGAGGTTAAGGATTATCCTCTTTTAAACTGATATTATCTTTTTATAGACTCATTTCTTCTTCTTTTTAGAATGATTGGAGGTTAAGATATTAATATGATTGAATTGTTTGAGTTCAAGTTAGACACCATTATAAATATTTTTACTGCTTTATCTATTAGGATTATGGAGATTAAAGGGATTATTACAAAACTTCATAATGCCACAACATTAAAAGTACCACAACTTAGACTGCACCTACTTCCAACTTCTATACTTGAAGATGCAGTACTACACATGCTACACTAAGAAAATCCACTTATTTAGCTACGTAAGAAGAATCAAATTAGTCTTCTAGAGAAATATGATAGTATGCATTTAAAGTTCCAAGGATTTGTCAACCAAATTCAATTTATAATGATTCAACAATCAAATATTTATCCAACAAAAGAATCATGGCTTGGATTAATTTGCACCTTGCTTATAGAATAAGTATTATTATAGTTTATTTTCTTGTTTGAAATAAGATTATCAATTTTAAGCAACTTTAAAGCTTTTATGGAAGCATTTATCGAAGCATTTAGAAAACATGACAAGGCTTGTTGGACAATAGCTAAGATTCAAGCATTGCGACAAAGAGTACGCTTTATATCAATCTATATAATGAAGCCATCAATTAAGCTTCAAAAAATAATTATCAATTATTTCAATATTGCCAAGATCAACGTTGATAGGTTTCAGCAAGACAACATGCAATTTGATACATTCATGCTATATTGGCAAGGATTTTAAATTTATATTCAGAAGTAGAGGATATAGAAGTTGATGTAGTATATTTTAAATCTCTTAGTCCATAAGAAAAAAAACATTGGATGGAAGAAGATCTATGCCTATATTGTAGCCAAGAAGGCTATAAGATTGACAATTGTTTGAAAAAACAAAATCAATATATTACCAAAACCAAGAGTGCAATCATTCAAAAAAATGAAGATATTCAGTCACAGTAGGGACCATGCCGCTAGACAATTCAACATTAAAAAACTATTCAAGTTCCTCTCTTTTTACTCAACTTGCTCGTTGCTTTGCAGTTCTTTTATGTTTTGGCCCTCAGAAGCTTCATACAATTGTCTTATTAGATTCAAGGGCGTTTATTTGTTTCTTATATGAAACAATTATTAAGATTCATAAAAAAAATTTAATAGAGAAATCCAAGCCTATTCATATACGAGTAATAGATAGACAACCCTTATCTTGTGGTAGTATCTCCTATGAAACCACGCCTATAGAAGTGTTATTTGAAGACCATAGCAATTAAATTATATTCAATGTTATTAAGATTCCTTCAAATCCTATTATTCTCAAACTTTCTTGGTTGAAAAAGCATAATCCATCCACATAATAGAAATAATAAAAAAATATCATTTTTGATAAAAATTCCTATAAGAAAATTTTGTAAAATGTCACAAGTTGGTAAGCCTTTATTTATTAGAGGAAGGACTTTTATAAGATCAGCTAAAGAAGATATACTATTTGTTATTTATGTAACTCTATTCAAAAAAGATGTGATTTTATCGGTAAGTATTTTAAAGTAGTATAGTAAATTTTAAGATATTTTTTAAAAGAAGAATATTGATATATAAGCAGAGTACCAACCATACGATTGTACTATAGACCTTTAAGAAGAAACACAACTTTTTTTTTGACTTAGTTTATAATCTTTTTCAAAATAAGCTTTTAGCGTTAAAGGATTATATTAATAAAAACCTTATAAAGAACTTCATCAAGTATTCAAAGTCTCCAATAGATGCACTTATACTCTTTGTAAAGAAAATTGATAGTTTCTTGTGTATAAATGTTGATTATTGGAGATTGAATAAGATAATGGTGAAGAATCATTATCCACTACTATTAATCTTAAGACTTTTGGAACAGCTCACTCAAACTAAGATATATATTAAAATAGATCTTTATGGAGTATACAACTTAGTATAGATCAAAAAAAGAGACAATGAATGACCGCATTTTGGACAAGATATAGACATTTTAAATACAATGTCATATCCTTTGGACTAATAAATTCATTTGCTATCATATTGTAACACGTTTATATAATAAAAAATATAAATAAGAATAATTTTTACTAAATATTTAATTATCTTCATTCAATAGGAATTTAAAATACTTAACAAAAGATTTATAAAAGCCTCTTAGATTATTTTCTTATTTTAATAGCTAATAGATAAAGATTAATTATTAAATTTTTCTTCTAGATTTTAAAAATTCTTTGACTACTTTTAAAAAGCCATAAATTAATAAAAATATGATAGATGAGGTAAATAGTTTAAATGGTTGATACTAAAATTAAGTTGAAGGTAGGATCAAGCTTAAAAATCCTTAGAATAAGTTGGATTGATATCCAAGGTTTGACCGTGTATGGGATAGGATCGAAATCAAATCTCTAGCCACAAAAATAGCCACCGAGGGCAAGATATCAAGTGATTAGAAGATAAGTGATTAAAATTGGAGAATTGGCTTTAAGCTCATTCTAGAGAGATTAGAATTGTTTCTATAGGATTTGAGAGGACTTAGCAATTGCTATCTAAAATCAAGATTTGTATGGGGGGTTAAGTTTTTATACAATAAAATTAGGACTAGTACTCTTGGCTATTGTGTGCAATTGAAGTAATATCTATAATTAAAAATTTGATAGTATATAGGTGATTGAGAGAGCTAAGATTGAATAAAAATTTATAACAATCTAATAATGCAATTGGGATTTATTTGATCTTTAATACAAATAGATACTAGAAATTGGTAGTTTAAGATTGTTTAGGGTTTTTGTAATATCTAAAGATCTATAAGTTGAATCAAGGTGAAATTTAGCACAATGTTAGAAGACTTTAAAAGCAAGCTTTCTATCAATTTTTAGCTGAAATTAATAATTAGAAATGGAGAAATTGCTCTTCGGATATCAACATCAACTTTCAAGTTGGTGGCCAAGTGACATCAATGTGGTTTTTGGTTAATTTTTAATAACTTATAAGTTGGATTGGGCTGAAACTTTTTAAATATATAAAAGACTTATCTTTGCATTTATGTGCAAAATTTCACATCAAGTTAATAGTCAAATTAAGAGTTATAGCTTATTAAAATTTACTAATTAAAATTAAGACTTACAAGGAGAAATCTAAGTTGATTAATTGTGACAAGTAAAAAATTAATTAGATTTTATATGTGGTTGAAGTTATCATGAAGAGTATTTTTAAGCACTTTATATTGACTTAAGTACTCTAAAATTGAAATTTGAATCATAGTCTTCTTATATGGATGAAATCTATTAAGGATTTTTGAAGATTTATTAATTAAATTATCATTGATTACTACTTATAATCCAGAGGAGAATATAAAGAGTGAACATGGACATCCACCAATTATAAAAGCCTTGATTAAAATTTGTAATGGAAGAACAAAGTAATGGTATTGATTTCTACTTTATGCATTATAAGCTGATCAAACAACACATAGTTCAATGATGGGATATATGTTGGTGGAACTCATAATAGGTCAAAAACCTATTATGCCAATTGAAGAACATGTGCCAACTTGGAATATGCTACCTTAGGAAGGTGGATTAACAAGAGAAGAATTATTGGCTATTAGAATTTGGCAACTTGAACAAAGATGAAAAGATGTGGAGTTAGCTTTAAAACAATTATAAGAAGCAAGACTAAAGAATAAGACTCGTTTTGATAACCAACATTGATTGAGGCCTAGAGCAATTGAAGAAGGTGATTGAATACTTGTTTATGATAGCAATTTGGATAACCAACATAATACTTTACGGAAGTTATAGCTTACTAAAGTTCATTAATTAAGATTAGGATTTGTAAAGAGAAATCTAAGTTGTTTAATTGTGATAAGTAAAAAAATAATTAGATTTTATATGTGGTTGAAGTTATCAAGAAGAATATTTTTAAGTACTTTATATTGACTTAAGTACTCTAAAATTGAAATTTGAATCATATTCTTCTTGTATAGATGAAACATATTAAGGATTTTTGAAGATTTGTGAATTGCAACCTCACCCTCTATAGCCAAGTGTCCGCTGCATTTACAAATAGGACAATATGTAATACGACACCGCTATCTTTTAATATTTAATAAATGACATCTTTTGAAAATACCTAGGCAAATTTGCAGTGATCTATCTTGATGACATCTTCATCTATTCAAAAAATCTAGAGGAATACGAGGAGCATGTAAAGTTAATATTACAAAAGCTGCAAGATGCAAGTTTGTATGCCAAGCTAGAGAAATTGACATGCAAAGACAAGTTGGAATGGGGGTTTCAAGCAAAAAAGATATTCCAAGACTTCAAAACGTTATTTATCACAATTCTAATCTTGGTATATTTAGACTTTATAAAAGAATTCTATATAGAAATCAATGCTTTGAATTTTGCACTAGAAGCCGTACTTTCACAAATAGATGTAGATGATAAATTCTTTGATTCTAATTTCTTTAATGATTGTGCAAACTACAATCACTAATGATGTTTTGGCCATTGATATCAAGCATTTTCTCAATGAAAATATTGACAAGTTTAAGCTCAAAGGAAATCTTTTATATTTTAAAAAATATTTGTATATCCCAAAAGGGCTGACAAAATTGCATGTTCTTTAATATCGCCATGACTTTGTAGTTGCAAGTCACTTTGGATTTAAGAAGACCTTAGAACTTCTTTCACAAGGTTTTTGGTGGCCTCAAATGTGGAAGGTTGTGAAGGACTTTGTATTCACTTGTGACATTTGTTTAAGGTCTAAAAATCCTCAATATTATTTTTAGACTCTTATAATCTTTATTTATTCCAAAACGGTCATAATCTTCTATCTTGATAGATTTCATTATGGATCTATTATCATCCAATTTATTGGATAGCATCTTTGTGGTGGTTGATCAATCCACAAAGATGGCTGATTTCATTTGTTGCAAGAAGACTACATCTAGTGAAAAAATAGTAAGGTTCTTTGTTGACAATATATATTGATATCATGATCTATTTAATGATATTATATTCAATCAAGGATCCCAATTCATATCTAAGTTTTGAAGATGTCTTTTTGAAATATTAAAAGTACATATTAAACTTCCTTCAACTTTCCATCGTCAAAATGACAACCAAATAAAACTAAGTTAACTAAGTTTTGGAGCAGTATTTATGATGCAGCATCAACTATCACCAAGATGATTAGGTCTTATATCTACCAATAATAAAATTTGGATATAATAATACTATTCATGCTTTCATTCAACAAATATTATTTTATTCCAACTATGGATATCATCCAAAGCTTGATTTACAAAATACACCAAAGAACAACAATCTAATAGATGAAGGATTTACAAAACTTCTATTGCAATACCAAAAAACCTTGAAGCTTCACTTGCAAGCAGCTCAAGATGCTTATAAGATATCTATAGATAAATTCAAGAATAAATCTCTTATTTTTTATATTGGAGATAAAATATGGTTTTTTTGACAAATCATCAAAATCAAGCATCAATGCGACAAATTAGACTATCATATGTTAGGACCATTTTCCATTTAGAAGCAAATTAATTCAATAGCATATTGCCTGGAATTACCATCTTTTATGAAGATACATCCAATTTTCTATGTCTCTCTTTTGGTGCCTTAAAGAAAGTTGTATATTTTGAGAAGAGTATAATAATCACCAACTAATATCAAAATCAAAAATCATAAAAAATACGAGGTCAAAAAAATATTGGATTTATGACAAAGGTGGAACTAATTAGAATATCTTGTTTATTAGCACGTCTATAATATCAATGAGCATACATAAGAACTAGCCAAAAATCTTGCTAATGCTTCAAAAAATATAGAAATTTCATCAACTCTATTCTCACAAACATAAATGTGTTTGATTATAATTTCTTAGTGAAGATTGGATCCAAAGAATATTTATAAGAGAGAGAAAATTAAACTAAAATCTTCATCAATATATAGTCATGTATTCTAAGATAAAATAGAATGATAGAAGCAAATTAATCACTACATCAAATTTTCAAGTATTAAAAGATTTAATAAAATGAGATTTAGAAGATTGACTTATTATGTAAGTTTTAAACAAATTAGAACAGTTTTCACAACCTTCAATTGAATTAAGTGAAGACAATATATTTTAATACCAAGTACGACTATGATTGGAGCTATTAAGAACAACATCCAATTATACAAGTCTTGATTCCAATACTCAAGCTTTAGTGATATTGCTTGAACTTAGAAAGGTGAATCCTTTTAAGCCTAAGATCTTGTTTGGAGGATATTTTGAACGCCACAATAAAGATCAGATCCTTGGATGGGATGTTTTAACAATGGAGGTATTAGTTTAAGGCTATAGGCAATTTCTTTGAAGATTGGTAGAACCTATTGTCTAAGAATAGAAAATAAAATACATAGCTCCATTAATACAACATGTTCTCAATTTTTTATATATGTAAAAAGATTTTTAAAGGTATGAATTCTTCTTAGAATTTGTTGCTAGAGAAGGAGGTGATGTTAAGGACATATAATTTGGAAGTTCACAAAACCTTTAGAACATTCTAAAAATATTTGAATTAATAAAAGTCAGTTGAAAAGCTTCCTAATGGTGAAAGTAGCTCAAAAAGCTTCATAATTAATGAAAGAAGCTTGAGAAACTTCCAAGTGGATAGAAGCTACTTGAAAAGCTTCTTAATTTGATGGAAGCTGCTCAAGAAGCATTTTAAACAGAGATCTATATAGGACTTGAGGCTGAAGAATTCTTCACTCTTGACAATGCATTTCTTAGAATTTTAGCTCATCTTTCTCAATATTGTTTGTATATTCATCTAGTTAATTTAAGTCCTTGTCGATTTCTTCTTGAATTTTTTTTTTTTAGTTTAAATCTCTTATTTTGTATTCTTATATCTTTGATAATATATATTTATAAAGATTCAATTTTTTTTTCTTTACAAATAAGATTGGAGCTCTTATTAGAGATTTTGAACGATATATGGTATTCTTGGCCAATTTTTCATCAATATATTCCTTGAATAAAGCCATATTATTTTACAATAAGCTAAAGATTAGTCCAAATGGCAATTGAATTCTTTCTTGAAGATCAATTAAGCAATCATAAGGACAATATTTTAATAGAATATCTATATTTTTTTTTTTAAACACATTATTGTATGGCATGATTTTTAATTTAAAAATACATTGGATACTTAGCTATACAAAATTTACTTATAATTTATTGAGAAGATTGTAATAAGTGATTTATCTTTAATAAGAAAGATAAATAATTTTATAATATTATATTAATAAAAATCTCTTATATTTAAGTAAGTTTATACATAAAGTTTTTTTTTGGCATGTAAAAAATCTTTAACATCCTTTTCTATATAAAATCACAATTAATCAATTGTTAGTAAATTAGATTTTTAATAATTTTAATAAAAATCCATAATCTCTTTTCAAAATCTCATCTTTATATCAAAATTTTATTATAGTTTTTTATATCTATTTTTCCACCTCTATAAAATCTTGACTTCTAAAAAAATCCCTTTAGTTTGCACAAAATGTTCAAATTATAACAAAATCCTTCAATACCTTCAAATGATTGATTTCTTCTTAAATTTGAGAATTCAATAACTTTTGATCTAGCTATTCAATTTTTGTCAAATTTTTTTTTAGGTGTAGCTTATATTTTTATACTTCACCACAAGAAAATTCAGCTATAGATTTGCTTTTGATCATTTGATATCTTTAAAATCCTAATAGATGCTTAAAACCCTAGTTTATAGATATTTAAGCTTTATTTTCTTTATATCTTAAAAATCCAAAATTTTAATACCACAAGAATTTTGTATATAATTTTGTAACATAAACATACACATTCTTAAAAATTTTGAGCCAAAACCTTCTCAAATTGCATAAGCTATAGCTTAAAATACAATCACTAATTAAGAGGGTCTTTTATTGCCCTTAGATTGCAAGCACTAACTTCAGCTCTCAATATCTCTTTTATTCCAACTTAGAATTCATCAAGCTATATATGTAAAGTATAGCCAAGAAAGTGTTCTCTCCAACCTTAGTTTCCAATCCTTTATTACTTTTTATATATGCAATTTATATCCAAAAGAGTGACAATAGATACAAATTTGACACTTTAACTTTGAGTGACTATATCTCCTTTAAAAAGACTTCAAATCACTTAATTTTTGTACCAAAACCATAGCCAAAAATCTAAACTTACTGATTCTAATCTTTGATATTCAAATGCAATTGAAAAAAATCCTAATTCCTAATAAAGCCTCAAGTAGTCTCCTTGAAGCAAATTGGATATAACTTTTGGCAAACGGAAATAGAGATTTCTATCATCCATTTCTATTCATCCAAATATATGGCCTAACTATTCCTTTTATACTAAAAATTCAATTTTAATCCTTTTTCTAATAAGATTTATATAGTATGTGTTCTAAATATTAAATAAAAGAAATTAAACAAGATTTCAAAGATCTTTAATGTTTAACAAAGGTGACTCAAAACATATAAAAGTTATTATCAATATAAAATCAACTTAAAAAGTCACTATAAAATATATAGATATATAGATATATATATATATATATATATAAACTTCTTCAATAATAATCTTTTTAAATGGATTCTTTCTAAAGTAATAATCTAACCATATTTTGCAACCAATAAAAATCCATTGATATGGCTCTTACTTAGTTGCATAATAAATTATATATTTTATATATATATAATATTTTTATATGGTAGCCAAATCACAACATGACAATATCTTGATATTCCTTATATTGTATTAGAAGGTTGCTTGATATCTTTCCACCATCAAAATTAGATGTTATATAAATAAACAATCTTTTTTTTGTGATATGTATAAACATTCTTGTTTCTATAAATAAAAATTTGATTATTCTAGATTTATAATCTATTACTTAATTTAAAAAAATTTAGATATATTATAAAAAAAATCAAGATTATAAAAGATCTAATCTATTTGGAGGTAATATTTTTTTAACTTTAATAGATCCAAAATAATTAAATTAGTGGAAGATCTAATAATATTAAATATTATTAAGCTATTATAACCATTTATGGCTACATCAATAAAAATGGTTTCATGAGTAATATCTCTAAAAGACAAAGATCAACCATTTACGATTTCTACATGTACTAGTTTAGTTTTTTTTATCAATAGAATTCTATAATTTTTAACAAATACTTCATCTAAAAGATAAGTTGAGACTCTTAAATCTAATAAGGCAAAGACTTTTTGATTTTTAAGTTTTAAATAAATACCTATTATAAAATAAGAAAATAGTTCTAAAAAAAGAATAAAATCTTTATAAGATATTATATAAGAATCTAACTACATAATTCTTATTATAACTAATCAAACTTGTCTTTTGATATACTATGTTCTTTAACAACTATATTCTTCATTTTGAGGTTGCATTACTTTTTAGAACAATGTTGAACAACATGTTTAAGTTTTTCGCAATATAAATACAATCATTTTTGACAACAGTGAGATTTTTCTTCTTTAGTAAGAAGTTTGAAGTATATTGCATCAATTTTCATATTTTTTACTTCAAAATATATATATTGAGAAGATGTTAGTATAGCAAATGAGTTATAAAGATATTTTGGCTTATTTATATAATTCTTAGATTAAAATTGAAAAACTCAATTATCATACTTTTCAACAAATTCAATTACTTGACTTTATGTTTAAGGATCAAAGAAGTTCAACATTAATTTCTTTACTTCAAATTACAATCTATAAAGAAATTGGCTAATAAGTGCAACATTGTCTCACTTGATATCAATTGCCAATTGTGAAAATTATGAAACATATAATAATATTAAATAATTTTTTTGGCATAAAATCCAATTTTATTGATTGCAACACAAATTGCATCATATTCTCTATACATAAATCAAAATTTTGCTAGGAAGGCCTTCAAGTTGTTTAATATTGGATCATGTTAATTAAAAAATAGAAAAAACCATGATAAGATAAAACTTGAAAATAATTTTTTAATAAATATAACTTATAATATTGAAATTGGAACTCAATTGCCAATTATACTTGGTTGATAAATCCTTAAAACTTTGATCTAGTACCATCAAACTTTTCAAATAAAACAAATTTTGGTTTTTTGATAATAGTGGTATTGCTTATAGGATGCTCTACCATAGAAAAAGCTATTGGTATAAGTATAGATATTGAAGTAGTTCCAACTATTTTTACATCTTCATTTCTAATAAATCTTGAAAGTGCTTGTGGTCATAAAATAAGTTAATGTATTGCAAGTACTAATTCTTTAAATATGTATGCTCTCATTTTAATTTAATTGTAATTTAATTATATTAATAAAATAATTTGTTAAAAAAAAGTGATGTTTGTTTTTAATCATTAATAAAAAAAATTATCTAGATATTAATACAACCAATAAAACTCATTATTTGTAGATTTTTCAATTATTCTTTGAATTTACATACTTACAATAAGATTTTTTGTAATATTCTATAATTAGAATTATATTATAAATTTACTTAAATTAGATTCTTAATATATTATAAAATAAAATATTTAATATTTGTAATCGTCTGTGACTTTAAGATTATTATATTACCAAATAAATGATTTGAATGTTATTAGAGTCCACATGAATGTATCATGTGTCTATATTTAAATACATATCAAATCTTAAGCAAAAGATCTATTCATGCAAAATAAGGTGTAGTTGCTATGTGCACTTGCTCAAAAGTAAAGCTGTTAGAGTGAAATTTCTGAAGTTGCAAGAGAGCAATCCTATATTAAAATATATAAAGGATTTATTATTATCACTTTTAAATCAAAAAATGCTCAATAAAGCCATTAGCCAAGTTGTGAAATGTAATAATTGACTATTTCAACATTATTAAGATCAACGTTTATGGACTTCAGTAAGACAACATGCAATCCGACACACTCATATTATATTGATAAGCAATCTGAATTTACATTCAGAAGTAGAAGATATATAGGTTGATGCGGTACATTTTAAACTTCTTTGTCCACAAGAAAGAAGCATTAGATGGAAGAAGGTCTATATTTGTATTATAATAAGGAAGGCTACAAGGCTTGCAATTGTCAAAAGAAACAAAATCAATACATCATTAAAATTAGAAATATAATTATTTAAAAAAATGATAATATTCAGCTATAATAAGGACTGTGCAGCTGGACAATTCAACATCATAAAACTATTTAGATTCCTCTGTTTTTACTCAACCTATTTGTTGCTTTACAATTCCTTTCTGTTTTAGCCCTCAAAAGCTTTAAGCAATCATTTTGTTGGATTCAGAGATGTTTGCTTGTTTCTTAAATGAGACGTTTGCTAAACTTCATAAAATTCTTCTAGTATAGAAATCCAAACTTATTTATGTAGAAATAATAGATAGACAATCTTATCCTCTGGTGGTATCACCTATAAAATAATGCCTATAGAAGTGGCATTTGAAGACTATAAAAGCCAAATTATATTTAATATTATTAGGACTCCTTCAAATTCTATTATTTTCAAATTTTCTTGGTTGAAAAAATATAATCCATCTATATATTGGAGGTTGCAAAGAATGACATTTCTAATAGAAATCCTTGTAAGAAAACTTTGTAAAAAGTCATAAGTTGATAAGTCTTTATTTATTGAAACAAAGACCTTTATAAGATCGGCCAAAAAAGATACACCATTCATTATTTATACAATTCTAATTAAAAAAGATATAACTTCATCGACAATTATTTCAAAATAATATAGTGAATTTTAAGATGTTTTATTTTAAAAAATGCTAATATATTACTAGAGCACTGACCATACAATTATGCCATAGATCTTCAAAAAAGAACGCAACTACCTTTTAGCCCAATTTATAATCTTTTTCAAAACAAGTTGTCAATATTAAAGGATTATATTGATGAAAATTTTACAAAGAATTTCATTAGACATTCAAAGTCTTCAATATATATACCTATACTCTTTGTACAGAAAAAAGATGGTTCCTTGCTTATATGTATTGATTATTGGAGATTGAATAAGATAATAAAAAAGAATCATTATCCATTACCATTAATTTTAAGACTTTTGGAACAACTTAGCTAAGCTAAGATTTATATTAAGATAGATCTTTGTAGAATATACAATTTGGTATGGATCAAAGAAAGAGATGAATAAAAGACCATATTTTAGACAAAGTATGGACATTTTGAATATAATATCATGTCCTTTGGATTAACAAATACACCTGTTATCTTATAGCATTTAATGAATGACATCTTTTGAGAATATTTAGATAAATTCATGGTGTTCTATCTTATTGATATCTTGATCTATTCAAAAAATCTAGAGGAATATAAAAAATATATAAAATTGGTATTATAAAAACTATGAGATGCAAGTTTGTATGCCAAGCTAGAAAAATGTGTATTTCATCAATCAAAGATGGAATTTTTGGGATACATTGTATTTATTGAGGGTTAAATGATGGATTCAAAGAAAGTGGAGGCGGTTATGCAATGGGCCATTTCAAAAACTGTAAAAGATGTATAATATTTTTTTGAATTTGCTAATTTCTATTAGATCTTCATCAAAAATTACTTTCAAGTTGCTGCCTTTCTTATTTAATTGACATACAAAGACAAGTTGAAATGGGGGCCTTAAATAAAAAAAAAGGTATTCTTAAGACAGTGTTCACTATAGTTCCAACCTTGATGCATTTAGATTTTATAAAGGCATCTTATATGGAAACTAATGCTTTTAATTTTGTACTAGGAGCTGTACTTTCACAAATGGATATAGATGATAAATTCCATCCTATTGCATTTTATTCTAAAAAAATTTCTATTGTCAAAATTAATTATAAAATCTAAAATGAAAAACTTTTTATTATTGTAGATTTTTTTTTAAAATGACATTATTTTTTTAAAAGAACAATGCATCTTGTAATTGTATATATAAATCATAAGAATTTAAAATATTTTAATTCAATTTGGATTCTTAATTATTATCAAGCTCGATGAAATATGTCATTATCTTGATTTAATTTTGTTATCACTTATCAATTTAGAAAGAAAGAATGATTATTTGATGTTTTATCAAGGAGATCATATCTTGTACTAAAGATAAAAGAAGCAATGTTTGATTGACAATATATAATTTTGTTGAAATTAGAACAACTTTGTCTTTGCGCTATTATATATCAATATCTATTGATTCTAATTTCCTTGATGAGATGTGTGTTGCAACCACTAATAATGGTTTGGCCTTTGATATCAAGCATCGCCTCAATGAAATTATTGGCAAATTCAAGCTTGAGAAAGACCTTCTATATTTTGAAGAATGTTTGTATGTTCCAAAAAGACCAACATAATTGCATGTTCTTTAATCTTGCCATGATTTTTCAGCTATGGATTATTTTAAATTTAATAAGACCTTAAAACTTATTCTTCAAGATTTTTGGTGGCTTCAAATATAAAAAGATGTGAAGGACTTTATGCTCTCTTGTGATATCTATTTAAGTTCCAAGAATCTTTGATATTATCCTTTTGAACTCTTACAGGCTTTGTTTATTTTAAGATGATCATAGTCTTTTATTTCAATAGATTTATGATGAAATCTATTCCCATCCAATTCATTGGACAACATCTTTTTGGTGGCTGATCAACTCACAAAGATGGCTCATTTTATTCTTTGTAAAAAGACTGCTTTTAATAAAGAAACGGCAAGGTTCTTTCTTAACAATTTATATATCAATATTATGGCCTATCAAATGATATTATATCTAATTAAGGATTTTAATTCATATCTAAGTTTTGGAGATGCTTTTTTGAAATATAAAAGGTAGATATTAAACTTTCTTTAGCTTTCCATCTTCAAATTAATGGATAAAAAGAACAACTTAATCAAATTTTGAAGCAATATTTACGGTGCAACATTAACTATCAACAAGATGATTAGGTCTTGTATCTATCGCTAACAAAATTTGCATATAATAATATTATTCATGCTTCAATTCAACAAACATCGTTTTACTCCAACTATAGATATCATCCAAAACTTGATCTATGAAGTATGCCAAAGAACAATAATTCAATAGTTGAAGGATTTACAAAGTATCTATCATAACATCAAACAACTTTGAAGCTTTAATTATAAGCAGCTCAAGATATTTACAAGGCATCTATAGATATATTCAATAATCAATCGCCTACTTTTCATATTGGTGATAAAATATGGCTTCTTTGATGGAACTTTAAGAATAAGCAACTATGCAATAAGTTAGACTATCATAAGTCAAGACCATTTTCCATCTAGAAGCAAATTAATCCAATGGCATATTGTTTGGAACTACCACCCTCTATGAAGATACATCCATTTTTTCATGTCTCTCTTTTGGAGTCTTATAAAGAGTTGCATATTTTGAGAAGAGTGCAATAATTGCCATCTAGTATCAAAATCAAAAATTATAAAGAATACAAGGTCAAAAAGATGTTTGATTCATAATGAAGGCAGAACAAATTGAAATATCTTATTCATTGGCATGGCTATAATATCAATGAGCGCATATAAAAACTAGCTAAAAATCTTGCCAATGCATCTCAAAAGATACAAGAATTTCATTGACTCTTTCTTTACAAATCTAAATATGTTTGATAATAACATCTTGGTAAAGATTGGATTTAAAAAATACCTATAAGAAAGAGAGAGTCAAACTAAAGCCTTTATTAATATACAATCATTTGTTCCAAGATAGAATAGAAGTGTAGAAGCAAATCAATCACCATGTCAAACCTTCAAGTGTTGAAAGATTTAGCAAAACAAGATTCAGAAGATTCAGTTGGTATACAAGCTTTGAACAAATTAATATAGTTTTCATAGTCTTCAATTGAGTAAAGTGATGATGATACATTTCAATGCCAATTACAACTACGGTTGGAGCCATTAGGAGCAACACTCAACCATACAAGTCTTAATTTTAATACTTGAATTTTATTGATATTTCTTAAGTTTAGAAAAGTGAATCTTTTTAAACTTAAGATCTTATTTCAAAGATGGTTTGAAGGCCGCAATGAAGATCGGATCCTTAGATGGAATGTTTCAATAATAGAGGTATTAACTCCAAGCTATATGTGATTTTTTCAAGGACCAATAGAACCTATTGTTCAAGAACAAAGAATAAAAAGATAGCTTTATTGATACGACACATTCTTTATTTTTTACATATACAAAAAGATTTTTAAAGATATGAGCTTCTCTTAGAATTTGTTGTTAGAGAAGAGAGTGATGTTAAGAATATACACTTTAAAAATTCACAAAATCTCTTAAAATATTTTAGAAATTTTTTAATTAGTAGAAGTCACTTGAAAAGCTTCTTAATTAGTCGAAGTAACTCAAAAAGCTTTGTAGTTAGTGGAAGGAGTTCAAGAATCTATCAAGTTGGTAGAATGAACTCAAAAAATCTCTAAGTTGGTAGAAAGAATTCAAAAAGTCTCCAAGTTGGTAGAAGTTGTTTGAGAAGTTTCTTAATTTGATAGAAGTTACTCAAGAATTTTTCTAAACAAGAATATATATTGAAATCAAGGTTGAAGAGTTCTTCAGTCTTGACAATGCATCTCTTAGAGTTTTAGTTCATTCTTCTTAGTATTGTTCGTGTACTCATCTAAATAATTCAAATCCTTGTTGGTTTCTTCTTAAAACCTTGTTCTAATTTAAATTTTTTATTCTATATTCTTGTATCTTTGACAATATGCTTCACAATTTTGACAATTAGCAATTGATATCAAGTGAAATGATATTACACTCATGAGCCAATTTTTCTATAGATTATAATATAAGATGAAGAAATTAATGTTCAATTTACTCAATCCTTAGACATTAAGTCAAACAATTGATTTTATTATGAAGTGTGACAATTGACTTTTGAATTTTGATTTAAAAATCATATAAGGAAGCCTCAACGTTATTATAATTCAATGGCAACATTAATATTTTTTCAATATATATTCAAAAGTAAAAGATATATAAATTAACATAATATTTTTTAAATCTTTTATTGAAGAAGAAAAAACTCATCATCGTCAAAAAAGATTATGCTTATATTATGGAGAATCTAAGCACATTGTTTAATATTATCCAAAAAAATGATACAACTACAGAATAAAGAATACGACTACCAAAAAAAACAATATGTCAAGAAACAAGTTTGTTTAGCTACAATAGAGATTGTACAGCTTGAATCTTGTATAATTCCTAATAAAAATCTTTCAAATGCCACTTACGCATTGTCACGCATTGTCTAAAAGAAGCCAATATCATATGCCAGGAGTATTTCAAAATCTGGCCTCTCTCACTACATGACACCACATGATAGATAAATTCCAGTGATATATGAAGGTAGAAAGTTGATATGAATTGAACAGGTTAGATTTGGACCAAAGGCATTATTATTAACTAGGGTTTAACAAAAAGTTTACCAGGAAGTTGAGTGCCCAGCATGAAGAGAATTCGAATTGAGCACGATATAACTAGCATGTAGCAAATAGATGGCGGATAAAACAGTGACAATCCGTAAGGGTGTTTAAACACAGGAGAACGAACTCCAGTACAGCTGAAGCTTCATTACTCAGACCAATATGTCGATTGCGTATTTAAATTTGGATATTCAATCACAATGAAGGGAACACAGTTCTCCTGGGCATAGCACACTGCAACATTTAATAAGACCAGGGTCTTGAAGAGCTTGAAAACATGAAAGAACCTCCTCACGCTTCTCAATAGATCTTCGTACAACTCAAATATTAGCCTGAGCAAACTTGACTAACGAAGCCCAACATAAGGGTTTCCTATCAGAATGAGGTGGTGATGCCCATGTAATGGCATCAAATTATTGGGTTCACTTGACTAAGTCGCAGTAAAGATGATGTGCACAGCACTTTCACGATATAGCAAAGCCATACTGTCATTGGCACCTCTTTCAGGAAACCTAGGATACGATATATAGACGTCGTAAAGCTAAAACTTACGAAACACTACGGAATAACCTCATATCAGAGTAGAGAGGCCTACATAGAAACTTCAACTCTGGCTTTGTGACAATATTAGGTAATGTATGATCATATATTTATAACATGGTAGGGATAATCTACAACGAAATAAGCTGGCTAGGATTCCGTCGCATTTGTTGCCCCAGTTAGAGATCAAGCAATTCCATGTTCAACACAGTCAGACTAACTTGAGAGCTGAAGAAGCATGACACTCAAACCACATGTTTGTGTTAGCTGGTTAATTGGCACTGTGTCAGCTATACAGGTTATTCAAATCATAGCAAAGCCCTCAAGGCCAGGCTTATGCTGAAGTGTGGCGTGAAGTTAAACATGCCATGGATATCGATTTACCGTGTGTGACTTATGTTGTCAGTTAGATTAGAGACTGCGATTATCCACAATCATGGACGCTACAGACATATCGGTCAGCCACACAATTGCATGGCTAAAGATTAGTGACCGAGGTGATCGAGATGGACAACCTGCCCACCTCCCCACAGTGGGACCCTCTTTGTGGCTTTAAAGCCGACTCGGGGCTAGAGTTGGCAGCAGAAGCCGCTGTACTCAAAGTTATCAAGTGGATAGATTCATCCACATGTGAGCAATCGCGGACCAGGCACATCATGGATGTGCGACACGTGAATAAAGCTATATGAGTAAGACGACAATGTCTCTTACCCGAAGCAGGACTTCTCCCCTATATGAGCAATACACAAAGGTGAGAAAAGGACGCCTTTGCAGCGTCTGCTGCGACAATTACGGGTTGCCAACAATGGAACCCAGACCCGGCAAAGTGATGACAGTTAGAACAAATAGAGTTCAGAACTGACAACACTAAGCGCAGATTAGTTCTGTTAGAGAGTGGTAGATCCCACAACCAAGCCTTGTGCTCAGCCACCGCTTAGGAGCCCGTATCTCTTTAGGACCAGACACTTTCCTATAGTAACCAACGTCTTAGGTCACAGCTGCGAAGTATCAGTAGATGAATGGCCTGCCTCAGCAATCTCCCCTTGTTTCATAAGGACAGCTTTTCAGGCCAATTTTCATCCTGCGTCCCAGCAATAGAGTATTATAATTTTCACTCATTTCTAGATCGGAAAATATCAAGACGGGCAAATGCCTACTTACACACTAGATGGGTGACTACTTGAAGTACCCATATAGTAATCGAAACAAGAAAAACTCTGGTTCACATCCTGTACATTGCAGAATATAAGCTGCGCATCACTACAGGACAGTACGCATACCTTTCAGCCAAAGTTAAAGCCACCGGGCGGAGCTCCTGCAGCATTACTAGTGCCAAAGGCGAAACTTTGACCCTCCGTTCCAGGCGCAAAATTCTGATCTTCGTCCTCTTCTAGCCAGTAAGTTTCCAGAATTTTCACAGCCTTCTCGTAGATTTCGTTGTTGTCGTGAGTCTGCAAATTCTCGATCTTCTCCAAGCCCTCGGCTTCATCAATGTAGCGAGCGTAGAGATTGATACCACCACTGTTACCAAGATCCTTCTCCTGCTCTCCAACCTTCAAGATATTTTCCAGGCCTTCAAGAGAAACTGTAACAATTCTAGGGTCTGGGCAGGTCAATAAATCACATAGTGGCTTGATGCAACCTTGGTTGACAAGGTACTTAATCTGCTCGTGACTACCACCAGATGTAGCGTTTGAAATAGCCCAAGCTGCCTCCTTCTTAATATCGAACTCTGCAGTAGCAAGTAGAGAAACAAGAGGTGGAATAATGTTGGCATCGATTACAGCCTGCAGAAAATAATCGACGGCATTAGTAACATTACCACTCAGATAAAGATTGGTTGGGACCAACCAAATCTAACCCAAAGTTTGAACATAGAACAAATTTTGAGCTCGTACCATAATCTGATCCTTGTTTCCAGCAGTGATGTTGGAGATAGTCCAGCAGGCTTCCTTTTTAATGCTTTTCTTGTGGTTGTTGGTGAGAAGAGCGAGAAGACATGGGAGGGCCTGATTGTTGATGATGAACTGATACAAAACAACAATAGAAGAAAGTACACAAATTTCAGGCCGACCCCCCTAATTCCTTACTAAATTTAAAAAACACATATTGATACCAAAAAAAAGGACAGTAACACCTCGAGATAAGGTGCGATAAATGCCTACACAGAATAAATACATTTGCAACAGTTTTACTGGGAGGGTGCTGTCGGCCCACTCCTGAAAGGATATGATCTTCGTACTAGAAACCGAAATATTTCCGTAGGAGTTAAATCAAAGCATGCATACCTGCGTCTGGAGATCGTCACCAGTAACAATATTGCCGACGGTGCGCAGTGCAGGAATGAGAACAGAGGGTGATGGATGACTGCTACGAACCACAAAGCCAATACTCAGTTCTTAAGTAACTTCTCAAGCACGCTTAACTCAAACAGTCGTGTCACTAAATACTAGCTAGAAAGAAAACGAAGATAAGAATACAGAAGGGAAAAATAGGACCCATACAGCAACAGCTCCACAAGTCGACGACAGACACCAGCTTCAATCACAGCCTGGATTTTGTCATTTGTGCCATCGGACAAATAAGAAAGAGCCCAGCATGCATCCGTAAGAACCTCTTCGTCGTTGGAATGGATGAGTCGCTCCAAGGCGGGCAGCGCAGGTTTGGACTGCAAGAAGAGATTCGAAAAATTGAATCAATTTGGACTTTCGGGTCGAAACAACTTTCGATCTAAAACACGATACCAGCGTCAACCTTCTAATTCTACTGCAAAAATTTGTTTGCATTGCATTCACACCAGGAATTCTCCAGAAAATGATAGTCATTCATCCTTAAGTGTTTGCAGTGAGTGATTATAGAAAGAACAAAAAACAAAAACAAAAAATACACACCTGCTCAAATGGTGGCTGAGGCTTGCCCCGGCAAAAATTAGAGAGCGTCCACGTGGCGTTTCTGAGCATAGAGAGTTTCGTATTGTCGGTGAGCTGGGCAAGCAGTGGCATCAAGGCCCCGTGGCTTAAAACAAGGTCACGGCATTTAGGCGAATCACCCGCAACGTTTCCCAAAGCCCATACTGCCTGCGAAGGATTATGAAAGTAGTCACAAGACTGAAGAATGTAGAATATGCTGGCTTAAGTGTGACAGCCACTTTCAAAACCTCAATACAGATGCACCCCCGTCACAAAATTCAATTCTCATAGATTAGGTCGATAAAGAACGCAGAGGATATTTAGTGTAATCTGCGTTCTAAGTGCCAAGAAGTCCCTGTTAAATTCAAATAAACACAGTTGGCATGGGCTAAAGGTACAAATTCATGGAGTAACGAGGGATGCATTGATACACCTAATAGAACTCTGAAGCAAAACTATCCATTAGGTGCAGAACAACTGGAAATTGGGCATTACCATCCCAAAATCATTCAATTCATACCTGCTCGCGAACATCGTCACTAGGAGAGCTCAGAAGCTGAACAAATATAGGAACAGCCCCATGGTCAATCACAACACGAGTGTGATCAGATGTTCCGGATGCAATGTTTGTCAACGCCCATGCTGCCTCGAACTGCGACGACCAGTCAATGTATGAGATCCTGATGTTACCTCTTGCCCAAGGCTTGGTGATAAACTATTCTAATGAGGTAAACACCAGGGGTAACACAGATAGGTACCTGTAACTGTGGGAAATCGCTTCGAACTAGGAATTCAACGAAACGAGGTACGACACCTGCTGAAATTACTTCTTCGATAGGGGGGCTACGCTCTGCAAAAAGAAATAGGTTAACCACTAATATGCCCACCGAAGTAGAAATATCCCTGTACAATCAAATGTGATCGTTAAACCAGAACCCAAGTCTGAAGAACCTGGTCATACCAATAGACAGAAGCTTGCGAAATTGTGTGGTTGCTTCCAATTGAGTGGCAGGATCATCAGAATATAAACCAGCGACCATCCCTGGAAGACTCTCAAGTTGCTGCAATGGCGAGGGTATTTAAGTTTACGACTCAAATAAACACCAACTAGCACAAATTTAAGGGCATGAGTACGAAAAGATCCAGAGGGGGGCACACCTATCAGCAGATCCAATTCGATTCTCACCTCCAAATACATTGGTACCGATCAGGTGCAAATAAATAAATGAAAATTTTAAAAATCCACGGAAATTTTCAAACTTAGGTCAACACTAACCCCCACACGAAAAAATAAGTAAATAAATAAATGACCCACCTTCTTGTCGGAAACGGAACTCATAACGAACGAAATGCGCTGCTGCTGCAGCATACCATCCCTGCGCTTCTTCAAAAGGCTCTCCTCCCTCTTGCTCTTCCGAATCTCCACCATATTATCCTCCCTCTTCCTGCGAGCTTCATCGGCATCGACTGCCAGCTTGTACCCCTTCTTGCGAACCTCTACGCGGGCATTAGGTCGGAGAGACATCCTGACCGAAACCGTAACAACAAAACCAAAAGGAAGACAACAAAAATACACACTATATGTCCACACACTCCAAAGACACTACACACCGAAACAAGCCCAATGCATGACGAGGAGGCGAGAAAAAGAGCTCAAAAGAACGGCAGTAACTAGGAATTTGCTAAGCCAGAGGAGACCTGGGAGACACAGGAATTTCCTGGTGGAGTAGGGGAGGTTACAGAAGTTGGAGTAGAGGGAGAGGGAGGGAGGTAAGAGGAAGGGTATCGGGGCACTTGAAGGGGCTTGCGACGAGTGATGCTCCGCATTATGTAGAATCTTCACTATAGCCTTTGACACCCTGGAGTGACCCCGACCTTTTCACGCCTGGAATCCCCCCCTCGGTTCTAGCCCCGGCTTCCACACCTGCCTTCTCCGTCCGATCTAGGGCGAATCATCCCCTGAAGTCTCGACCGTCCGACATGGCGTTACCCCTTCGCCGTTCATGTCTCCGTTTTCTGCGCTTAGACCTTTTCCCATTGGACCTCTTTCGTTGTTTTCGTCATGACATCGATCGTTGCGTAGCTTCGTGTCTTTTCCTGTTTAAGCTGGTTCTGTTCGTCTATTTCTGGTATGTCCTTAAAACAGTTTTCATTAATTCGTTTTTAAAGCCAAAGTTAACTAACCCTTGCAGCTTTTGTAGTACATTCTGTGGAATTTGACAGCAATGCATTTTAAGAAACTATAAACGGACATAAATATTCTGCAATATATATATATATATATATATATATAAATATAGGAAACCACTAGGTGGACATCTCCCTTTACTGTTTTACTGTGTGGATATTCCTCATGCCACACCAACAATAAACTACTACTACAAATTTTTTGACAAGTTAGACACTAATGAGGTTGAAAGGTATAAAAACAACAACAAAAAAACAACAGCAACCCACAACACACAAACAACAATAATACAAGAGCTAAACAAAACAAATAAATTAAGAGGGGTGTCCATGTAACAGTTTTGCTAGGTAGACACCCTTATTTTATTGTTTGTTTTGTTTGCTTTGATTAGCTTTCGAATTGCTAATGTTCTTGTGTTGTGAGTTGTTATTGTTTTTATATCTTTCAGTCTTATTGTTGTCCAACTTATTGAAAAACTTGTAGCAATGGTGTATTATTGGTGTGGCACAAAGAGGTGTCCATGCAATAAAAAGGAGTGTCTACCTAGCGGGGCTCTAAATATAATGATAGCATTTTCATTTTGAATGTTAGTTTTATGAATATACAATAAATTTTATTTAAAAAAAAAATCCAATATTAAGTCAATTGAATGGATTATGTTCTATGATAATTTAATTTATAATTTTGAATAATCTTATTAGCATTTTGAATATAAGATATGTATATATGCATCAATAGTAAAATTGTATTTCTTTGTGATTGGCATAATTAAAATTAGGCCTCAAAATATGTTACAAGCATTTCACATTCTTTTAAATGATACACAAAATCAATCTATATATCATTCAAATTGAATAGAATTAAAATATTATTATTAGATAATTATTGAATATTATTGATGTTAAATATTTTTACTATTACAATAATTTAAATAAAAATCTTACAAATATTTTTATAAAATTATAATAATAATGTAGAAACATTACAAGTAAATAATAAAAATTATAGAAAGATAGAAAGACGGAGATTTTTTTATTTTTTTATTTTTTTAAATTTCAAAGTACTAGAATTTTTTAATCAAAATATTTTCTTCTCAATACTCAATGCAAAAAAAGAAAAGAAAAGAAAAGAAAAGAAACTATTTCCAAAATATTACTTAATTCTACATAGTTGATCTTTAAAAATATTATAAATTAAAGAAAAAAAAACTTGATAAAATTATAACATAGCAAAGCATAGCAAGAAAAACCAAAACAATATCAATAAAACAAATAGAATAGAATAAAATAAAATAAAATAGAGTTAAGTAAGATAACCCTAAGCAACATAAAAAAATTTAAATAAATGCAAGTAAGCTTGTGCATATAGATATAGGTATGGATTTCTCTTTTAGCTTTCTATTATCAGTTTTTGGTTTCAATAGAAAAAATTATGTAAATATGCTTTAGAAATCCTAAAACTAAGAAATGTATTCAAATTAATTAGAATAATCTTATTTAAATATTATTTTTCTATATTTTTTTAGAAAATAAAAGAATTTATTTAGATAAATTAATATTTTTTTAATCAATGGTTGCAAGTAAATAAATAGCAAATATATTTTTTATAAATAGATTTTATAAATTAAAGAGCATATATATATATATATATATATATATATATATATATTTTATCAAGAAAAAAAATATTGCTATACTATCTAAGATATTAAGAAAATCTAATGATATTTTATTGTATATATATTTTTTATTATTTATCTATAGATGTAATCTCAAGAGGTCTTTATACTTAGGAGAGAAGGTACAAAATTATAACTTTTAAATTATTTAATTGGTTAAATTTGATAAGTCTCATTTAGTTGGTTTTATATTAAGAAGAATCACTCCAAATGGCTTTAAAAGAAAAAAATGGAATAATTTTTTTTTTTTCTATATGACATAAATAATATTGTCCTTCAAATATATAATACGTCTCTCTCAAGAACTTATTTTTTATAAAGCTTTGAAAAGTAATATCCAACTTACTAAAAATAACTATAAAAAAGAGCTATTTTATTATTTACTTATTTATTTATAATTTAAATATTTATTATAATTATTAGATTAAAAATATCAATTGACATATTCAAATTTATAATAAAAAGAATGATTTGGTCTATTACATAGATTCTTCTTACTTCATATTATCTCTAAATGCCACAACTTTTAAGATGAAAATTCTTCACTAAGCAAAGAATCTTGCTAAAGTTTTTATTTCGTAACCATCTAAAGTGGGTTTCCAAGTATAATAGCCCCTCAAAAATTGTAATATCAAACAAAGTTTACAGAATTTAAGAAACTACAAATTGAACATTCATCTTTATAATTTGTGAAAGATTCATCTCATATGTTTTGTTGTGCTTCAAAAACTTGCAATAACTTACATCCAAGTGATGGATCAAAAAGGTAAAATGAGCTTGAATTACAAGGGCTTGTTTACACTCCACCAACAATTTTAGAAATCTCATTCACACACCAATAAGAAATTACAGTTTGGTATTTGATAGCTTTAACAAAAGTCTGTATTTATCAATTGACTTGAATCCTAGACAAACAACAATTGCTGGCACTATTGATTTTGAGTAGGTGATTTCAAAAATCTAATCCTCATAGTTGTTGTAGTAATGTAGATTGCTATTTGTGATAATTTTTTTGTTATCTAAATTATTATATATATATATATATATATATATATTTGATTGTTTAAGAGAATAATACATATTTAACATATATGCTTGTATTGCAAATATAAATGAAATCATGTATCATTATAATATATTATATAATATAAGATTTAATTTTTTAATACTAATTTTAAAAAATAATTTTATTAAAAATTAAGATTTATAGATTTATTAAATTTTATATTTATTAATATAAATTTGTAATATTCTTATTCAATATTAATTATATATAACTAATTAGTTGGTTACAAATTTTTATTAAAGTAAAAAAATTCACATGAGTTAAAATATGATGTGCTTTGAAATATAATTTAAACATATTAAATTAGTTTTAAAACTTAAATTTATTAAGGGTCACTTTACATTGTGGCAATTTGATTGAGCAAACCTTCAACAACTCTATTTGAAATTCGGCAAAAGACAAATATAGAAGTCTATTAAAATATAAAATAATATGACCTTTGGCTTCCCATTCAACTAAGAATTGGGTTTCCATTCTCTTATGGCCCAATTTCTTATCAAGCAACCAACTCCTTACTGCCAAAACTATCCTAAAGTGTTGCCATCTAGACACTTTTGACCAAAACATCTATTGGTCATTCTCGTCTACACAGTAGACCAAGCAGTCACTTTTTTTTTCTTCACCAATCATATTGTTGGAATCCTATGTTCACTTCACAATCAGCATTAGTGTGAAGTGGCTGTGGCCTTGATTGAAAACAGGAACAATTTAACTATCTGAGTTCTACATAAATAGACGTGCAAGATTAGTAACTTCATCAAGACTTACCTATCCGCTCTGATGGATTAATGGTCATGCGGTAATTGAATGTTACACCAGGCATTACCTATAATGATTCTGACGTATGCAGTGAATTGACAAACTCTTCAAAAAGAGTAGTGTTAAAATTTCAACCTTCACTCACGCTAGTACACCAGAATTGTTCTTGGAATAGGTGTGGAACAGTAACTGGGAGATGTAGTCGCATTCATTACATAGTTGTAGGTCCAGTGGATCATACTATGTCGGAAATGTATAGACTAGGATCATTGTGGATACTACTGTAGTGTAAAAGCTGAAGTATGGATTGGCAAAAGCTACGTTACGCTATGGGTCTCTCCAGCGCTACGGGCACATACCTGAATTACTCCCTCAGATAACGCACTCTGATGTGAGCCTCTGCACAATTACCTGATTAGTATCGGTTTAGGAAATTCAACTGTTTGCGCCATTGTGAGCAGAATATATTTTAGCTGTTTCTATCCACATCTGTAGTTACTTTCCCCATTCTTGCTTGCCAGGTTATGAGTTTGCCATAAGTGCTTGTGCAACACAAAATTAATGCAATACAACCTTGTTCAGACATACTGGATCAAGTCCCCGTGTCACGAAGGACGGCATTTTTTTTTTCACAACCGCTGAACAAGCAATTTCGCCAATAGATTGCTGCACGTTGTCAACCGTTCAAGCAAAATTTGAACAGATCTATTATGTTTGGTAGACTTTTCACTAACGACATCCTTTTTCTTGGAAGCCGATGGAACGCTTTGTTAAGCTGCACACACGAAGGACTTTCTGGAACCACACGGGTCTAAGGTATGGTAAATGGTCTGAGTAGTATACGCATCAGTCCACTGATACAGAGCACTACCTAATCTACTGTTGAAAATTACTATCATAACAACATTACGCCTTTAAGCCAATCTAATAACTTAATTAATAAGACTGGAAATCGATATAAGGCTCAAATTGACCGTCGTAATTTTGGTGCTAGAATCGTGGTGGGTTTGCCACAGTTTGTAAACTATCAGGATCTCACATCTACCAAGTCGTTCATGTGTCGACATGGGTGTAATACTCGGAATACTGCGAGGAAACAAAAACTGAGTCAGTTTAAATGCTGTATCATGCACAAAGAAAATAAGATGGGCTAGAAAATGATTCAGGGAAGTAGACACATTATGAATCGAAGCTGGCACCTCAAAATTGGAAGGAAAAGGATGGGGACTGCATCGTAAGTGGCGATTGCACATTGAGCGAAATGTCCTTCAGAGGTGATGATACGGGTGTGCTGTTCTTCTTGATGATAGCTTCTTTTAATTGCTTGCGAAGCTTGCGCAAGCTCTTCGGGATCTCAGTTACATTATGCTTTCTGCCAGAGTTTTCCTTGTCTGCTTCTTCGTCTGCATACATGGTAGAGACGATGGGGCTGCTTTGCTGATTGATCTGCTTGACATTAGGGATGGGGTCATCGCCATCCATTTCGCAGTCAGACTCGTTTCCCATGTAGGCAAGGGAGGGACTTTGAGGTGGAGAGCTCATGTGAGCGAGAGAGGGACTTTTCACCGGGGAATCGCCTCCCAGGTGAGCCAGCGAAGGGCTCTTCACTGGCGAGGACACGCCATCGTGACAATTAGCGACGCTTGCAGCGGGTTCTGGCTCAGGGGCGTCAGGCTCGATCACCTCCGCGCTTTTCACGAAGCTGGGGTCCACGTAGACTTCAAGATCCAGGGAATTGGCTTTGGCCTTACCACCTTTATTCTTCCCAGCCTTCTTTCTAGATCCTTTCACCTTCTTCGTGATTGCCTTTGGCTGGACAAAATCTGCCTCCTCGTCCATGTGAACAGAATCTACATGAGCAGCTGAACACACCAACACAGTTAAGATGCGACTTCGGAGAGGTGGTTCACACAGGGATCGGAACTTGGAGAACCAGCGAACCTGAAAGAGGACACAAGCTGAGGGGTTTTACCAAGATCGCTATTGCGCTTTACTTCCTCAGCTGCAACAACAGGAGCCTCAAGTTTCACATCATCAGCTGCGGCAACTGGAGCTTCAAGGTCGACCTTGAATCCTGTAGCATGTGCTCCTTTCTTAACCTTCTGGACATTTTTGTTATTGGGCTTTGGAACTTCAACCTCGGGGAGAGGTTCCTTAGCTACAATGATACCTGAGGTAGGCAGAAACCAGCGCTTCAGAGATTACTGACGGTATTAGTGGCTTAAGGGACAGACAGTAGGACATAAGAGTTAGCGAGGCGACTGCATCCACGGCTACTGAGTTTCAACTCATCAGCTACGCAAATAGCACAAATTATGACGTGAGGATTACCATGATCAACATTTTCACATTCGGTGAGTTGCATTTGAATGGCACCATCAGGGACAGCAATGTCGACAGCTGGTAGAGAAGAAAGCGCTTCTTTCTTCGCATTGCTGCCCTTCTTCGTCAAGGGCTTGACTCCCTCAGCCTTCCTTGCTTGTTCTGAAGGCACATCCTGCAAGAGACCTGAAAACGACAAGGATCTATTCAATCACGACTAGTTGGCAGACACTTGCGTCCATGGAAGATATCACAGAAAATTGAGTATTTGGGCTTAAGTGAAGAAATGCTACCATTGTCAGAATGCCCGCAGACACTGAACTGAATCTCTTCGACAGCCATTGCTGATGATTCCGACTCAACCAGAGGTGGGGCCGCAGTTGCTGCTTTCTTGCCCCTCCCACCTCTCTTAGATGCCAACTTGTGTTCTTTGCCTTCGTCCACCACGGAAGGTACTGGCATGACGTCTGCAATAGCGCCACCTACGGCTTCTGTTGTAGTAGAGACGGCTGGAAGGATTTCCGGCTCCTCAATAGCAGAAGCTTTCTTGGATCTCCCTGTTCTCTTCCCGGTACGTTTACGCACTTCAACTTTCCCTACACCACCAACTACGGGCGCCTCCTCATCCAAAGAAAGTTTTTCTATATCTTTAACAAGGTCGTCCTGGGGTTGCACGGCATGAACAACTTCTCGTACCACTTGTTCCTCAACTTCCGCACCTAGGAGGGCGTCTTTGATAACTGTCTCTTCACCGTGAAGAAGGTCAGTCAAGTTATCTTGAACTTCCACATATCCCTCCATCGGTTCATCAATGTCACCGACTATTCGAGAACGATCATATCGAATGGCGAAGGCTCCCTCTACTGGAACCTCCTCCAGTGAAATAGCTACGTCTTCAGAATCGTCTTCCCGAGACACGTTACTTGCTGCTGAGACACTCCTCGGGCTATCTGGAGCAGTAGCAGCCTTGGCCAATGCTGCTGCGCTCTCACACTTTACCGCAGCCTTCTACATTTAAGCAAAATTCAGAGAAATAGAGGAAGAAATGACCATTAGAACATACAGTAAGTTACGGCAGTGTTCCGCGTACTATCACAGGTATAGGAAAAGCCAAAATGGGATTGTGTGATGGGCGTCAAGTCTACAACAGAAACTACATATGGACTTAGCACGAGTTAGGATTTATAACCTTCAGGTCTGCAGAAGGCACTGTAACGGCCAAATGCTCCGAAGATATCAAGGTAGGAGCAGGGACAACCCTGCCTCTTCCTCTGGGTTTACTGGGACTAATCTTTGCTGGAATGCAATCGTCCACAATCGATGAAACTGTATCCACAACCGCAGGTCTTCTACCAGGTCTACCTCTGGCCTTCTTCGCGGCTATTACATTATCAAAGGAGTTCTCGACATCTCCTGAATGATAGGGCAGCAGGAAATAGGACAGCAGTTAGTAACATCCGGAATTAAATTGCGAAGTGACCTACTCAGAAGTGAGTGTACAATCTTCGAGTTACGTCTATCTTAAATTTCAAATGCCACATAACACACCGCTTGTCAAGCATGTCAGAATTCAGATTGTACCAATAGCGAGCATTAGGTGTCCTGTGAGTGTACCTTCGTCGAAAACTTCTGGGATAGGTTCATCAGCAGGCGCCGCAGGGGCGGCCTCCGCGTGCGTATCAATATTAGCTATTTTATCCTCATCAGCGCCCTGAAAAGTATCCAAGCGTAGATAGATAGAGCTAAGAGACAGCAAACTCATCAATACACCTGGTCATCTGACGGCAACAAAGAAAAGCCTAATAAAACAAATACAGATTTCCGACTAGCAACATCGTCTCAGGACAGAAATCTCTGCTGTCGCACTTTCTTTGAAAGAAGATTCAGTTTCCTGTTGACTTCGGTAAAAAGGATATCGATGTCTTAATCACGACGGCTAGGTAAACTGAAGAGCAAGATTTCAAACCAGATGGAGAAGGTACGACTTACATTCAGCAGGGCAGCCAGGGCATCAGCCATGAACAGATTAGTCTTGTTAGCGGGTATCTTGTGCTGCTTGCACAGCGCCTGGAGTTCTCGGCGGCTAAGGGCATGATAGTTCATGGTTACCAAATGTAATATAAACACACAACTGGGATACGGACCACGACTAAGAGATTCAGACTATAATTCTGTAGGATCAATGTGACATGTCCTACACTCAAGAAACAGAGATTCTCACCACAACCACTGTGGCTCAGAAAGTAAGAATTGACAAATTGCCTAGACGAAATCCCGCCAACCTACTCAGATAAAGTATCGCCTATCACCAGAAAAAAATGCGAGACAAATTCGATTGAAGAATCGAGACGACTAACAAGACCAACACACACACACACGCACTAATCTCCCGCTCAAGACTCTACAAAGACATAACTAGGACCTTCACAAGAATGACTGAAAAACTGCCTACAACTACTGACTAGCTATGGACTGACCAGACAGGCACGCAGCCGAAGACGACGAGACCGAAGAGGAGCTAGGACGACATAAATCTGCAGGAGCTCCTCTTCAATTTGAACCACTCTGCACCGAACCCAACACCGAACCTGTCCCGTACCAAATCCTGCTCAGCCACGCCCAAGAGCGATGCCGAACCGGATTGTTTTAAACCTTCAAAGGTGGGGGCTGTTTCGTAACGGTAACTCAGAGCCACGGTGGCAGGCCTCGCTGGGTGTTAGGTCATCCATTCATCTTTTTCATTCATTATCCTCTCCATGGCTCATCAGCAGGCCTCCTTATTTTCGGAAAACGCAGCAGAAATACCCAAATACCGAAAATAAACTTTATCTGAAAAAAAGACATGATTCTGTTCACTGTGTTTACCTTCTGTTCAAAAGCTAGAAACCTTAAAGCGTGATACCAAAGAGTCTCTACAATTAACATGGAAGTCCATGAAGCAACTCACAATGCTCAACAACACATGAATTTACGTGCAAGGTGAACACATACACAACTCATTTGCTACAAATCACAATACTAGGACATGCAAAATGCAAATTAATTGCAGCCACTTACATGTATTTGCATCTCAGGAAACATAAGGCAATACTAAAACTTAAAGTTTCAAAATCAAAGTTGGTAGTCAGATATCACATTTATGTACACAAAATTCCAAAAATTCCAAAAATTCCAAAAATAAAATCATATTTTGATTAAAAAAATGAGCTAATTTTGGTATTTTTGGTGATTTCTAATAAATAGACTTGCTTATCAGTATTCCTAGATGAAGTTCTTTCCCAAATGAAATCAAATCTTCATTAGTTGATATAGAAAGCTCCATCAAAGAATAAGTTTACCTTTCATAATAAATTTAACTTTTTGTAGATATAATGATATTAATTTGTTATTTATATTATATATAAATAATTATAATTTATTAGCAATCAACATATTTTATATACTTTCAAATATATGTCTTTATTAGGCTATATTTTTATATTCTATAGAAATATGATTTGAATTACATATTCTATATATTCTATTAGAATAATTATTATATATTCTATCTTGTGAATATTAACTATATATCATATTATAATAATTAAAAAATTAAATAAAAATAAAAACAAAAGAAAATAACAATAACAAAGGTTTCTAAAGGTCTTTTGTAAATAAAGCACTAATTTTTCTCTACCCTTGAGTCTATGACCAAAAGCCATAGATTAGAAGGCAAAGATAATTCTTTCTTTCAAGGGGAGGTCATTTTTTTATAAATTGGTAGGAAAGGGAAAAAAAATAGAGAAAAGAAAGATAAGAAATCATATATAAATCCATGGATTGTTAAAGATTAATATTAATTGATTATATTCTATTCTCTTTTTATAAAAAATAATATAGGTGAAGTACTTAATTACAATGGTATTAATGTTAGTTAATATTATTTTGATATTTGATTTTTTGATGTTAATTTTTTTTTTTTTAGGATTTTAATAGATAAAATATGCATAATGCCACTAGTACTTGTAATGAGTACTATGATTAAGACTACTATCCAGCCTCTATTTTCAATATCATCAATTAAAGATTGATATTTATTAATTTTTTTTTGAATTAATTTAACTAAAAAACTTTCATTAGTATAGGTGAATTTGGTGAATTGTACTATAATATTTGGAGGTATGTCATTTGATAAAAGACTATAGTAAGGTTTTCTAATTAAATATAATATATCTAATTTAAGTCCTATATTGCAATGGCATCTTTGTATGAAATAAGTATATAGTAATAATTATTCTAGAATTATGTTATCTAGAGAATAATTAATAAATTTGTTAGTATTTATCAGTAGGTAACATCTTAATAGTAGAAATAAAGCTAATAATTTACATATTTCATTAACAACTTTGTTGTATTATTAAACTTGTAATGCATGTATGTATAGTTCGGTGCAATTAAATAAGACATATTTTCACGTATCAATTTTGAAGATATTACATATTAAACAATTAATGTTTGGATATCTTTTAATGCCAAAGAAGAATTATTTTTTAACATTATCTATGTATTGGTTTGTTTGAAATTTTATTACTTATTTTATTTGTACTTCAATAATTTGTGGATATTTTAAAAATTGATTTGATGTAATATTGTCTATGTTTTTGTCTCCTATCTATTTATTAGTATTTGAGAAGTTTTTTTCTAATTTTTTTACATAATTTTCATTAACATATTTTATTAAGCAATATTAAAAATATCTTATGGGGCCTTTTTAATATAAGTGTTATATTTCTTTCTACCTATTTTTATAGAGATAGTATGATGTATAGAATATAGTGTGCATATTCATGTAGAAAAAATAATAATAGGTGTTCTTTGTTGTAGCCTTCTTTGACAAGTGTATTTATTATATTATTACCATCTATATTTGCATAGCCTCTTATTTTATGTATAGATAGGAGTTATATTTTTTGTTATAGCATAATAACTATTTTAGAAAATAATATTTTGTTTAAATAATAATTATATGATATTGGATGTATTAAGGATATACACTTTAAAAATCCATAGAATCTTCTAAAACATTCTAGAGGTTCTTGAATTAATAAAAGTCAATTGAAAAGCTTTCTAATTGATAAAAGTAGCTCAAGAAGCTTAGTAATTAGTTAAAGGAGCTCAAGAAGCTTCCAAGTTGGTAGAAAGAGCTTGAGAAGCTTCTCAATTAGTAGAAGCTACTTGAGAAGCTTCTTAGTTTGATGGAAGCCGCTCAAAAAATATCCTAGATAGCAGTATATATAGAAGTCAAGGCTGAAGAGTTCTTCAATCTCAACAATGCGTCTCTTAGAATTCTAACTCACCTTTCGTATTATTGTTAGTATATTTATTAAATTAATTCAAGTTCTTGTTGGTTTCTTCTTGAATTTTTTTTTTTTTTAATTCAAATTTCTTGATTTGTATTCTTATGTCCTTGAGAATTTGTCAAGACTGCCTCTATCTTAAATATCAAAGTTAGATCCTTCTTGTTAGAGAGTGGATTACTCCTCTTCTTAAAGATATACCAATGTTTTAAAGGCTGTAGATTATCTTCTTTTAAATTTATATTTTTTTCATTATAGTATTAGAAATTTATCCTTTTAATGAGAGAGTGGATCACCTTTTTTTTTTGAAGGTCTTTAAATATTTTAGAAGTTACAGATTATCCTATTTTAAATTGATATTATCTTTTTATAGATTCATTTTTTTTTTTCTTTTTCTTAGAATGATTGGAGGTCAAGACATTAATATGACCAAATCTTTAGAATCTAAGTTAGATGCGATTATAAGTATTTTTACTACTTTATTTGTTAAGATTACAAAGATTGAAGGATTTGTTGTAAAACTTCATAATGGCACAATATTAGAAGTACTACAACCTAAGCTACATCCACTTCCAACTTCTGCACTTGAGGATATAGTACTACACATGCTACATCAAAAAAATCCACTTGTTCAATAATATAAGGAGCCTTGAGTTAGTCTTCTAGAGAAACATGATAGTATATGTTTAAAGTTCCAAGGATTTTTCAACCAAATTCAATTGATAACAGTTCTATAACCTGATACTTATTCAACAGAAGAATCACGGGTTGGATTGATTGGCACCTTGCTTACAAATCAAGCATTATCATAGTTTGCTATCTTGTTTGAAAAAAGATCATCAATTTTGAATAACTTTGAAGTTTTTATCGAAATATTTGCAGAAGCATTTGGAGAACATGACAAGGCTCATTAGACAACAACTAAGATCTGAGCATTGCAATAAGAGACGCTATCATACTATAATTGCTTATAGTATGTAAAATCCATTCAAAATGTATAATATGTTTATAGGTTTAGATATATGTTAGAATGGTTAGTAAAGTAAATTAAAAGGAGTTGGTATAAGAAAATTTATTTTAAATTTTTACTTAGTTTGGTTATGACTTTTAAATTATACAAAATCTAAATATTTAGTATAAAGCCTTGAGAGGCAATTGGGGTCCAAAGAAGAAGAATTAAACTATTAAGAGGCATATTTAAAAGGATGAAGACAAAGTGAGGCTGAATAAAGACAAGGGGTAAAGTTATTCATTTCTATTGGTCAATGGTCATACCCAATAGGCTTTGAGGAGGCTGCCTATAACAAGAACAAGGATTTCGGCAACTTTAAGAAAGAGATTTAGAAATCAGAGACTAGGATTAAAAAGCTTCTTTTTTAGGCTACAAATTTGGTGTAAAAATTGAGAGATTTGGAGTTTTTATGAGGGAGAAGTAGGTGCTTGAAGTTAAGGTGTACAAATTGTACCTACTGTCACACTTTTGAGGATTGGAAGAGTTGTACAAAAGCTTTTGGAGATCGAGAGGTGCAATTGGAGAGGAGGTTTTAAGATCTACATCTAATAAGGAAGAATTATTATATTTGGAGTTTTAAAGAAGGAAATATTGGGAGTCAAAGATAGGAGATTGAATTCCAAGGCAATAAGTAGGCCATTTTGTTCATAGTGATGGATTTTGCCATATCTTAAGTTTCTAGACGAATTTTTTTCTAAAAATTTCTAAAAACGTGAATCTTTGTGCTAAAAAGATATATATCAAAGTTTCATAGCATTTGAACATTTGGTTTATGAGATATGAAGAATTTAGTACATGGGTGTTTATAAAAGGTTAATGAAGTTTGAAAAAAATTCCCCTCCTACGGATGAATGAGGGTTTAGAGTATTTTATTATAATTTGAATGTTTTTGTGAAATAAGAATTATGTATTAGATGTAATAGCCTTAAAACAAAGTCTTTTATATAAATTTGAGGATTTTATTATTTTGGATCTTGGTTGAGTATTTAGTTGCAGCCAGAAGCCCAGCGCTTACTTGAGGTAGATTCTCTTTATCACGACAAAGAACTTTGCATTAATCTATACATCTGATTTTAGGCAACTAGCATGTAATATTAACTAGGATAAAGAAACCTTAATGAATCAATTCTATTGGGAATTAAAAGACAATGTAAATGATATGTTATTATCACTTCTTGATCCATAATCGCTCAATGAAGCTATTAGCCAAGCTATGAAATGTGATAATTGATTATTCCAACATCATCAAGATTAATATTCATAGGCTTCAGCAAGACAATAGGTAATTTGATACATTCTGCTATATTGATAAACATTCTGTATTATAGTGAAGAAGGCCACAAGGTTGATATTTTTTTGAATAAATAAAGCCAACACATCATCAAAATTAGGGATATAATTGTTCAAGAAAACAAAAATATTCAATCATAGAAGGGACCATGTGGCTAGACAATTCAATATTGCACAATTACTTAGATTCCTCTTTTTCTATTCAACTTGCTTATTGTTTTACAATTCCTTTGTGTTTTAGCCCTCAAAAGCTTCTTACAATCATCTTATTGGTTTTGGAGGCATCCACTTGTTTCTTAAATGAGGTGTTTGTTAAACTTCATAAAAATCTTTTAGTATAGAAATCCAAACCTATTCATGTAGAAATAATAGATGGATGATTCTTATCTTTTGATAGTATCATCAATAAAACAATACCTATAAAAATATTATTTGAAGATCATATCAAGCAAATTATGTTTAATATTATTAGAATTCTTTCAAATTTTATTGTTCTTGGACTTTCTTAATTGAAAAAATATAATCCATCTATAAATTGGAAGTCATGAAGAATAACATTTTCAATAGAAATTCCTACAAAAAAACTTTGTAAAAAGTCATGAATTGGTAAGCCTTTATTTGTTGGAACAAGGATTTTTATAAAATCAGCCAAAGAAGGTATACCATTTGTTATTTATGCAATTCCTATTAAAGAAGATATGACTTCATTGACAAGTATTCTAAAGTACTATAGCAAATTTCAAGATGTTTTCTAGAAGAAGAATGTTGATATACTACCAAAGCATTGACTATGTGATTGTATCATAGATCTTCAAGAAGAAATGCAACCAACTTTTGGTCCAATTTATAAACTTTTTTAAAATGAAATTTCGATGTTGAAGGATTATATTAATGAAAACCTTGTAAAGAACTTCATCAAGTATTCAAAGTTTCCAACATGTGCATCTATACTCTTTATAAAGAAGAAAGATGATTCTTTGCGTAGGTACATTGATTATCAAGGATTGAATAAGATAAGGATAAAGAATCATTATCTACTATTATTAATTTTAAGACTTTTTGAACAACTTGGCTAAGCTAAGATCTTTATTAAGATAGATCTTTATAGAGTATACAACTTAACATAGATAAAAAAAAAAGACCAATGAAAGATCATATTTTAGACAAGGTATGGACATTTCGAATACAATGTCATACCCTTTGGACTAATAAATGCATCTGCTATCTTTTAGTATTTAATATATGACATCTTTTAAGAGCATCTAAAAAAATTTGTGGTGATCTATCTTAATGACATCTTGATCTACTCAAAATATTTGGAGAAACACAACAGGTATATAAAATTGGTATTACAAAAGCTGCAAGATACAGGTTTGTATGTCAAGTTAGAGAAATATCTATTTCATCAATCAAAGATATAATTTTTGGAATATATTACATCTATTAAGGATTTAAGGATAGACCTCAAGAAGGTAGAGGTGATTATGGAATGGACCATTCCAAAGACTATGAGAGACATACAATACTTTTTTAGATTTGCTAACTTCTATTAGATCTTCATCAAAAATTATTCTCAAGTTGCTACTCCTCTTATTCAATTGACATGCAAAGATAAGTTGGAATGGGGGCCTTAAGTAGAGAAGGCATTCCAAGACCTCAAGATCCCATTTACTATAGTTCAAATCTTGGCGTATTTAGTCTTTACAAAAGTATTTTATATGAAAATCAATACTTCAGATTTTATACTAAGGGCCGTACTTTTACAAATGAATATAGATAATAAATTCCATCTTGTTGTATTTTATTCTTAAAAATTTTCTACTATCAAAATTAATTAAAAAAACTATGATAAGGAGCTTCTTGCTATTGTGGATTATATCCAAAAATGATGTCTTTTTTTTAAAGGAGTAATGCATCCCATGAATATATATACAAATCATAAGAACTTAGAACATTTTATGTTAGCTCTGGTTCTTAATTGCTAAGGTCAATAGAATATGTCATTATCTCAATCTAACTTTATTATCACTTATTAACTTAGGAAGCAATAAGGGTTATCCAATGTTTTATTAAAGAAATAATATCTTGTACCAAAGGCAACAAAGTTAATATTTGATCAACAATATGCAACTTTGTTGAAACTAGAGCAATTTTATCTTTGCGCCACTATTACATTGGCACCTATTAATTCTAGTTTCCTTAATGAGGTGTATATTGCAACTACTAATGATGCTTTGGCATTTGACATTGAGTATTGTTTCAATGAAAATGTTGACAAGTTTAAGCTCAAGAAAGACCTATATTTTGAAGAATGTTTGTACATCCTAGAAGGATTAAGATGACTGCGTATTCTTCAATCTTACCATGATTTTCCAACTATAGGTGTCACGGACATAAGAATTACTCCAATAAATTATTTAAGTAATAATAGACCAATAGAAGTAGGTAAAATAAGTTGATTTGATAATATCTGATAGAAAAGCTTCCTAGAAGCTTCATTACACGCGAAATCACCTTTATACATGTCTATAGGTGATTGGTAGGTTAGAAACTTGGTCAACAAGGTAGCAACATGGCGCACATATTGGTAGCTTGTAGAACAAGCTAGCCATGTGTCATACATTTTGGTAGCTTGTGGAACAAGCCAAGTACGTGGCGCACATGTGAGAAACTTGTCGTGCAAGTTTGACACGTGTCTTGCAAATTAGACACGTGTATGAGGTCCTATAGAATACCGCCATGTAGCTCTTAGTTAGATAGTATTTATAGAGGTAAGAGTGAAGCCCTCTTCACTCTTGTCAACTCCTTTCTTGATCCTAGTCTAGTTTCAAGAGTCCTCATGTTTCCAGTCTTTGGCAATAGCCATTCCAGTTTTCTTTTGAATATACATACTTTCTTATTTTATTTTGTGACTTTACTTTGACACAGTTTTCATTAGATTATACATCTTTTTCTAGTTCATGTCCTTGACAGATTGACAAGAGTACACTTATAATATCATAGCTTTGTCTTGTCTTGATTTTAAGAGTGGATTATCCCTTTTTTCTTGATAAGACACAAGCATTTTAGAAGTTGCGGATTACCCTCTTCTAAACTGATATTATTTCTAGTGTTTTCTTTGTTCTCCTTGTTACTCATCTTGCGTAGTGTTATATATTTTTTGAAGTGTTATCATAGCCGAGCTTGCCAAAATGAAGAGTGCAATGGCACAAATGCAAGATCAAATGAGGGAATTGATGCTTGCAATACACAAATTCACTGTACCTCCATTAGGAGCAACAAGGTTACCAAATAATGAAGATATAGATATGGTTGGAGTTGCTTCAACATCTACACCAAGCCATATAATTCTTCCTACATTGGAACATCACCCAAGCATCAGAGAATCAAAAATTGGTCTATCTGAGAAGTTTGATGGCACAAGATCAAAGTTTCGAGGATTCATCAATCAAGTCCTACTGGTGATTGAATTGCAACCGCAAAGTTTTCCAACTCCAGGATCACAAGTCAGATTTATTGGTACACTACTTTCAGGTTCTGCCTTACTTTGGTTTTCATCTTTTTTGGAATGACGTGATTCAATATTGGATAATTTAGAAGCTTTCTTAGCAGAATTTTGATCTATGTATGGAGAACATGATGCAACTCGTGTTGCAACCAGCAAGCTTCGTATCCAACGACAAGGCAATCGATCAATGACATTATATGCTTCACAATTTTGATAACTAGCAATCGATATCAAGTGGAACGATGCTGCACTTATCAGTCAGTTTCTCTATAGATTATAATATGAAGTGAAGAAATTCATGTTGAACTTATCCGATCCTCAAACATTGAGTCAAGCAATAGACTTTCTAGTGATGTCAAGGACATACTTGTTAGAACCTTCTAGAACATTCTTAAAGTTTCTTAGAACTCTCTAGAACCTTTCAAAGTCTTCTAATATCTTCCTAGTGTCAAGAACATACTTTTTAGAACCTTCTAGAACATTCTAAAAGTTTTCTAGAACTCTCTAAAATCTTCCAGAGCCTTCTAATATCTTCTTAGTTAGTAGAAGTTGCTTGAGAAGCTCCCTAGTTAGAGGAAGTTGCTTGAGAAGCTTCTTAGGTAGGAGTATATATTAGAGTCGAGGCTGAAGAGTTCTTCAGTCTCGACAACACATCTCTTGGAGCTCTAGCTTACCTCTCTGGTGTTGTTTTTGTACTCATCTCATTAATCCAATTCCTACTAGTTCTTCTTGAACTTCTTGTTTAGACTTCAAGTCTATATTCTGTGTCCGTAACAATAGTTCCTGCCAACTTCTTGTTTAGACTTCAAGTCTATATTCTGTGTCTGTGACAATTTGTTGAGACTACTCTCACCTTGGATATCATAGTTAGTTTCCTTCTTGTTGGAGTGTGGATTACCCCTCTTCTTGAAGGTACACTAATATTTTAGAGGTTGCGGATTATCCTCCTCTAAACTGATATCTTTTTGACATAATATTGGAGTCTTATTCTTCTTAGAAAGAGTGGATTATCCCTCTTCTTGAAGGTCTTAACGTGTTTTAGAGGTTGCAGAGTACCCTCTTCTAAACCAATATTTCCTCCTTCTAGAAACAATTACTTCTTTTCTCTTAGAATGGTTGGAGGTCAAGACATTAATATGAGTGAAAGTTTGGAGTCCAAGATGGATGCCATTATGAATGCTCTTGCTACGTTAACACAGAGAACAACGGTGATGGAAGGAGTCTTTGCAAGACTTCATAATGATGGAGCATTCGAAATAATACAATCTGGGCTTCATCAGCCTCGAGCTTCTACACCAAAAGAAGCAGCTTTACCTGTGGTTCAACGAGAACCATTACTTCCACAACGAAAGGAACCTCGTATTAGCCTTCCAGACAAGTTTGATGGCACACGCTCCAAGTTTTGAGGTTTCATCAATCAAATCAAGTTAATAACAGCTCTACAACCCAAACGTTATCCGACAGAGGAATCACGCATTGGATTGGTTGCAACTTTGCTTACGGGACAAGCTTTATCATGATTTGCTCCTCTATTTGAAAAAGGATAACCGATTTTGAACAACTTTGAGACTTTTTTGGAGGCATTTGCAGAAGCATTTGGCAAGCATGACAAGGCTCGGTGGGCTACAACAAAAATTCAATCACTACAAAAAGGGACTCGCTCTGCATCAGTCTATGCATCGGATTTCAAGCAATTGGCATGCGACATCAATTGGGATGAAGAAACATTGATGAGCCAATTCTATTGGGGTCTAAGGGACGACGTGAAGGATTTGTTATTATCTCTTCCTGATCCACGAATGCTCAACGAAGCCATTAGCCAAGCTGTAAAGTGCGATAACCGCCTATTTCAACGTCGCCAAGACCAACGCTCCAGACAATATATAAGTCATTGCGACGCAATTATATCGGCAAGTAGCCTAAATTTACAAGCGGAGACAGAGGACATGCAGATTGATGCGGTACGTATCAAATCCCTTACTCCAGAAGAAAAGAAGCAGCGTATGGAGAAAGGTTTGTGCTTTTATTACGATGGAGAAGGCCATAGAGCTGGAAATTGTCTTAAGAAGCAAAATAGACACAACATCAAGAATAGAGGTGCAAAAAAATGAGGATGCCTAGCCACAATAGGAACCATGCGGCTGGACAAATCAAAACCAGGTTCCTCTCTTTCTACTCAACCTGCCCGTTGTTTTACAATTCTTTTGTCTTTTGGTCTTGAAAAACTAAAAACCTTAGCCTTATTAGATTCAAGAGCATCTGCTTGTTTCTTAGACCAAAAATTTGCTAAGCGCCACAAAATTCCCCTAGTACAAAAATTCAAACCTGTTCACGTAGAAGTAATAGATGGACGACCTTTATTATCTGGTAGTGTCACCCATAAATCAGAACCTATAGAAGTGATGTTTAAAGACCACAGTAGTTATATTATTTTCAATATTATTAGCACCCCGTCAAATCCTATATTTCCTGGTCTTTCTTGGTTGGAAAAATATAATCCATCTATAGATTGGAGGTTGCGGAGGATAACATTTCCCATAGAACAACCTGAGGACAAGCCTGGAAGAAGACTCCAAACCAAAAAATCCTTGTTCATTGGAGCAAGAACGTTTGTAAGATCATGCAAGGAAGGCACACCATTGGTCATTTATGCAGCTCCAACTAGTGGAGAGCAGATTTCAACAACAGGAATACCGGAACAATACAAGGATTTTCAAGACGTGTTCCAAAAGAAGAATGCTGACATGCTACCAGAACATCGACTATATGATTGTGCCATAGAATTGCAAGAAGGAGCACAACCGCCTTTTGGCCCAATCTACAACCTATCGCAGACGGAGTTGGCTGAATTGCGGAAATACATTGACGAGAACCTAGCCAAGAACTTCATTTGTCATTCAAAATTGCCAGCTGGGGCACCAATCTTATTTGTGAAGAAGAAGGATGGCTCACTACGGATGTGCGTGGACTATTGAGGTCTCAATAAGGTGACAAAGAAGAATCGCTATCCATTACGTTTGATCTCTAGTCTTCTAGAACAACTTGGACGTGCAAAGATCTTTACAAAGATTGATCTAAGGGGAGCTTACAACCTTGTACGAATCAAAGAAGGAGATGAATAGAAGACAGCTTTTTGTACAAGGTATGGTCATTTTGAATATAATGTCATGCCATTTGGTCTTACCAATGCTCCGGCAGTTTTTCAACACATAATGAACGATATTTTTTGAGAATATCTAGATGATTTATTGTCATATATCTAGATGATATCTTGATATTTTTTGAGAATGAAGAAAAGCATGAGAAGCACGTTCGTTTGGTACTCAAAAAACTACGCGAGCGAGGACTCTACGCCAAGTTAGAGAAGTGCTTATTTCACCAAACTGAGATGGAATTTTTAGGATTTGTTGCAACTATGGAAGGCTTGAAGATGGATCCCAAGAAGGTGGAAGCAATTGTGTCCTGGGAAGTTCCAAAGACGGTTAGAGACGTACAATGTTTTCTCGGCTTTGCTAACTTCTATCGGATCTTCATCAAGAATTATTCTTAAGTTGTTGCTCCACTCACTCGATTAACATGTAAGGATAAGCTAGAATAGGGATCTCTAGCAGAAAAAGTATTTCAAAATCTTAAAACGGCATTTACTACAGCTCCAATCTTAGTACATCCAAACTTTGTAAAATCTTTCTATTTGGAAACCGATGCTTTGGAATTTGCTTTAAGAGCCGTACTTTCACAGATGGGCATCAACAATAAGCTTCATCCAATTGCATTCTATTCACGGAAGTTTTCTGCGACTGAGATCAACTACAAGATTCTAATAAAGAACTCCTTGCTATAGTGGATTCTTTCCAAGAGTGGCGTCACTTCCTCGGAGGAGCTGCGCATCCGGTGACCGTTGTCATGTTGCAGCACGTTTATATAGTGAAAGGTATAGATAAGAGTAATTTATATTTAATACTTGATTATCTTAATTCAATAGGAACTTAAGATACTTAAGAAAAGGGTTATGGAAGCCTCTTAGATTATTTTCTTGTTTTAATAGCTAACAGATAAAAGTTAGTTGTTAAAGTTTTCTTCTAGGCTATACAAACTCTTTTACTAATTTTAAAAAGCCATAAGTTAATTAAAATAGAATAAAAAAGGAAAATAGTTTTTATGGTTGATATTAGAATTAAGTTAAAAATAGGATTTAACTTAAAAATCCTTAAATTTAGTTGAATTGATACCCAAGGAAAGACTGGATATGAGACAGGGTCGAAATCGGACCTCTAGGGACAAAAATGACCGCCGAAGGCAAGGAAGAGGGAGATTCAAAGATCGACGATTAGGATTGGATAGCTAGCTTAAAAAGAATTCCAAAGGCGTTTAGCTTGCAACCATAGGATTTTGGAGGACTTAGCAATCACTATTCAAAGTCAAGGTTTGTATTGGTGATTTGGATTTTTATATAAGACAATGATGGCTTGCATTGTTGAGTGATTCGTAAAATCTGTGAAGCATCTATAATTCAAAATTTGATATTGTTTGGATTGTTGGGTGTGCTAAGTGTATACAAAGTTTTGTATTAATCTAGCAATGCAATCAGGAGATATTTGAGTTTTGATACAAAGGGTTGTCAGAAGTTGGCAGTTTAGGGTTGGATAGGGATCTATGATAACTAAAGATCCACTAATTGGATCAACGTAATTTTTGATATGCTGATAGAAGACTTGTAGGTTGAGCTACACACCAAGTTTGAGCTGAAGTTAACGGTGAAAGAAGGAGAAATCACCACTAGAATTTTTGCATCAATCTTCAAGTTGGCGGCCGAGCATCATGAGTGTGCTTTTTGGACGTTTTCTTGCAATTTGTAAGTTGGATTGGACTAAGTTTTTTTGAGCATGTAAAAGGCTTATATCAGCATGTGTATGCAAAATTTCACACTAAATGGACGGTTCGATTAAAAATTATAGCTTGTTGAAGCTCACTAATTAGAGTTAGGACTTATAAACTAAAATAAAAAAATTGCTTAATTATAAAGGAAATAAGGTAATTGGGGTATATGTAAGATTAATTTTACTAAGAGGAGTGTTTTTAAACACTTTTGAATTGAAGCTCGAATTATATTCCTTATATATGGGTGAAACCTATTAGGATTTCTTGAGTATTTGCAAACAGTACTTTACCTTCTACAGCCAAGTGCCCGGTGCATTCCCAACCGAGACAACACGTAATATGACACCGTATATATAGATCACAAGAATCTAGAATATTTCATATTTGCTCGAGTTCTAAACCGTCGTCAAGCTCGATGGAATATGTTGCTATCTAGATTTGACTTCGTTATTACTTATCGACTTGGAAAGCAGCAAGGACTATCCGATGCCTTATGAAGAAGATCATATCTTGCGCCAAAGATTGGAGAGGCAATACTTGATCAGTAGTGTACGACCTTATTAAAGCCAGAGCAATTCAGAATTTGTGCTGTTGTAGTGCCAATTGATGCTGACTTCCTCAACCAGGTACGTGCTGCAATTATTGAAGATCCAATAGTCCTTGATATTAAGCAACGTATCAATGATGACAAGTTCAAGGTTGAAGGAAATCTCTTATACTTTGAAGAGCAGCTATATATCCCAAAATGGCCAGCACCACTTCGAGTCCTTCAATCTCGTCATGACTTTCCAACTGCGGGACATTTCGGATTCAACAAGATCTTGGAACTCATTTCCTGAGATTTCTGGTGGCCCTAAATGTGGAAGGATGTGAAGGATTTCGTCCTTGCTTGTGACATTTGTTTAAGATCCAAGAACCCTCAACATCGCCTTTATGGACTTCTACAGCCATTGCCCATTCCGTGTCGTCCATGGTCTTCAATTTCCATGGACTTTATTACAAATCTGCCGCCATCGAATTCATTTGACAACATCTTTGTTGTGGTGGATCGACTTACAAAGATGGCACATTTTATCCCTTGCAAGAAGACATCGTCAAGCGAAGATACAGCAAGGCTCTTCCTTGATAATGTGTATCGATTTCATGGTCTACCAGATGATATCGTGTCGGATCGAGGAGCCCAATTTGTATCAAAGTTTTGGAGATCTTTTTTTAAAATATTAAAGGTGGACATCAAGCTTTCTTCGGCATTCCATCTTCAAACGGACGGCCAAATGGAACGGATGAATCAAGTTTTGGAACAGTATTTACGATGCAGCATCAACTATCAGCAAGATGATTGGACTGCATATCTACCGCTAGCCAAGTTTACATATAACAACACCCTTCATGGGTCGACTCAGGAAAACACTATTTTTTCCAACTATGGATACCATCCGAAGCTTGATCTATTGAGTCCGTCAGCGAATAACAACTCAGCAGCTGAAAGATTGGTGCAGCAGCTATCGGAGCTTCAAACCACATTGAAGCTTCAATTGCAAATTGCCCAAGAGTCGTACAAAGCATCCGCAGATAAATTTCAGAATCAGGCACCTAATTTCAAGATTGGAGATAAAATATGGCTCCTTCGACGGAATATCAAGACAAAGCGGCTATGTGATAAGTTGGTCTATCGGAGATTGGGACCACTTGTTATCCAAAAGCAAATCAATCCTGTGGCATATCGCTTAGAATTACTAGTTGCTATAAAGGTACATCGTGTCTTTCATGTTTCTTTGTTAGAGCCTTATCGAGAATCGTCTTTTCTTGGAAGAGTGCAATGTCCACCACCTAGTATAGAAATTGAAAACAACGAAGAATATGAGGTGAAAAAGATACTAGATTCACGGCAAAGATGGAATAAATTAGAGTACTTTGTGCATTGGAGCGGCTACAATATTAATGAAAGAACATGGAAATCGGCCGAAAATCTTGCCAATGCATCTCAAAAGGTACGGGAATTCCATCGACGATATCCTAATAAATCAAAAGCTGGTCATTAACGAAGCGTGAAGATGAAGCCTTCTCTGGAGAAATGAATAGAAAAAAGATCCATGAATCATCTGCCTCGTGAACCACAGCTGGAGTATATTACAGAGACTATGCGACAAATTTTTGATTTCCTATGTTTATGAATATACATCTCAAATGGCTTCTCAAAGACCTCGAAGCTAGAGGAGGAGGTGATGTCAAGAACATACTTATTAGAACCTTCTAGAATATTCTAGTAGTTTTCTAGAACTCTCTAGAACCTTCCAGAGCCTTCTAATATCTTCCTAGTGTGAAGAACATACTTTTTAGAACCTTTTAGAACATTTTAAAAGTTTTCTAGAACTCTCTAAAACCTTCCAGAGCCTTCTAATATCTTCCTAGTTAGTAGAAGTTGCTTGAGAAGCTCCCTAGTTGGAAGAAGTTGCTTGAGAAGCTTCTTAGGTAGGAATATATATTGGAGTGGAGGCTGAAGTGTTCTTCAGTCTTGACAACACATCTCTTGGAGCTCTAGCTCACCTCTCTGGTGTTGTTATTGTACTCATCTGATTAATCCAATTCCTGCCAATTCTTCTTGAACTTCTTGTTTAGACTTCAAGTCTATATTCTGTGTCTGTGACAGGTGAAGTGTGATAATCGGCTCTTCGAATTTAGATCTGAAAGTCGTACAAGAGAACCTCAGCAACATTATAATTCACTAGCAACACCAATGACTTCTCAATATGTACCTTCATAAGTCGAGGACATGCAAATTGATGCTATACGTTTCAAGCCGCTTATTGAACAAGAAAAGACTCGACGTCGTCAAAAAAGATTATGCTTGTATTGTAGAGAACCTAAACACACTGCTCAAAATTGTCCAAAGAAATGACGCAACCACAAGATGAGGAGTACGACTGTCAAAGAAGACAACATGACGGAAAACAAGTTTGTCCAGCTACAATAAGGACCCTGCAGCTGGGATCTTGTACAATTTCTAATGAAGGTCCTATCCTCTCGGTACAACCATCTCCTTATTTTATAATAGATGTGTATTTATGACCTAATAATTATAAAGCCTCTGCTTTAATAGATTTGGGAGCCTCAATTTACTTTTTAGATGAAGAATTTGCTAAAAGCCATAGAATACAGATAGTACAAAAATCTAAACCCGTACACGTAGAAGTCATAGATGGTCGTCCTTTATCTTCTGGAGATATTACTCATGAAACACTTCCTCTAGATGTAGTAGTAAATGGGTATAATGGTTGCGTAATTTTTAACATAATTAGATCTCCCTCTATTCCAATTATTCTTGGTCTATCATGGTTAAAAAAATACAACCCTCGAATAGATTGGATTTCTCGTACTCTTAAATTTTCTAAAAGTATAGCTAATAATATAGTTAATCAAGTACGAAATCATAAGTCTAGTGGAATTAAACCTGCGTTTGTAAGTGCAAGAGCTTTCTTGCACGCTGCAGAAGAAGGATCACCTTTTGTCATTTATGCTACACTTATTTTCAATAATGGAAAGACTTCAAGTAGCATTCCAAGTCAGTATCAAGATTATCAAGACGTTTTCAAGAAAAAGAATGTAGATATTCTGCCGAAGCATCGTCGATATGATTGTTCAATCGACCTTAAAGAAGGAATTCAGCCACTATTTGGACCAATCTACAGTTTATCACAAGATGAATTGGCTGAACTCAAGGCATATATTGACGAGAATTTGGCCAAGAATTTCATACGTCATTCTAAATTTCCAGCAGGAGCTCCAATTTTATTTGTGAAGAAAATAGATGGATCATTGTGGATGTGTGTTGACTATCGAGGACTCAACAAGATCACAATCAAGAACAAATATCCATTACCTCTAATATCAGGACTCCTTGACCAGTTGAATCAAGCTAGGATCTATACAAAAATAGATCTAAGAGGAGCATACAATCTAGTATGCATCAAAGAAGGAGATGAATGGAAAATTACATTTTGAACCAGGTACGGATATTTTAAATATAATGTCATGCCTTTTGGACTTACAAATGCACCAGCTGCTTTTCAACATCTCATGAATGATATTTTTTGTGAGTTCTTAGACAATTTTGTCATCTGCTACCTAGATGACATTTTGATCTATTCTAAGAATATAGAAGAACATGAAATACATGTTCGTCAAGTATTACAAAAACTTAGAGATGCGGGATTGTATGCCAAGATGGAAAAGTGTATATTTCATACTACTCAAGTTGATTTCTTAGGATACATCATTTCAAATGATGGTCTCATGATGGATCCTAAGAAAGTCGAAACAATCATGAATTGGAAGATTCCAAAGACGGTAAGAGATGTCCAATGTTTTTTGGGATTCGCCAATTATTATCGGATCTTCATCAAAGACTTCTCTTGTGTTGCGGCTCCACTTACATGTTTGACTTGTAAAGACAAACTCCAATGGAATCAAGAAGCAGAAGCAGCATTTGAAGCTTTGAAGACATTGTTTGTTTCTGCACCAATCTTGTATTGTGTAGATTTTTCCAAGGCATTTTTTATGGAAACAGACGCATCAGACTTTGCCTTGGGTGCGGTTTTGTCACAAATGGGAACAGATGACAAACTTCATCTAGTAGCTTTTCATTCAAGAAAATTCTCAGCAGCCGAGATCAATTATGAGATCCACGACAAAGAACTTTTTGCAATCGTGGATTCTTTTCAAGAATGGCGTCATTATCTAGAAGGCGCTTTGAGTCCAATCACCGTGTATACGGATCACAAGAACCTCGAGTATTTCATGTCGGCACGCGGTTGAATCGTGTCAAGCTCGTTGGAATATGTCTTTGTCAAGATTCAAATTCATTATCACTTATCGGCCAAAACAACAAGGTTTGTCTGATGCCCTTTCTAGACGTTCTTATTTTGTACCAAAAGAAGGAGATGCAGCTTTTGAGCAACAAAGAACGGTTCTCTTGAAACCAGAGCAGTTTTATCTTCGAGCAATAAAATCAACATTGATTGTTGATTCAACTTTTCTCAAGCAAATTCAATCAAGTATGTCCTCAAACCCTCTTGTTCATGATATCAAGAATAATTCTTCCAAGTCTCATGATTCTTCTAAATTCGAGTTCAAGAACAATCTATTATATTTCAAAGGACGTCTATATGTTCGAGAAGGAGAAGCACGTTTACGTGTTCTTCAAGCATGTCATGATTTTCAACGGCAGGACATTTTGGATACAACAAGACTTTGGAACTTATATCAAGAGATTTTTGGTGGCCTCAAATGTGGAAGGCAGTCAAAGACTTTGTACAATCATGTGATATCTGCTCAAGATCAAAGACTCCTCGTCATCGACCTTTTGGGCTTCTTCAGCCATTACCTATTCCAGAACAACCATGGTCTTCTGTTTCTATGGATTTCATCACAGATCTTCCAAGCTCAAGATCTTATGATTCTATATTTGTGATAGTAGATCGATTCACCAAGATGGCATATTTTGTGCCATGCACAAAATCTATCACAAGTGAAGAAACAGCTAAGCTTTTCATTGATAATATCTATCGCTATCATGGATTATTTTAAGGATATTATATCGGATGTGGGAACTCAATTTGTGTCAAGATTTTGGAGAATCCTTTTTAAAATCTTAAAAGTGGACATAAAGTTATCTTCAGCTTTTCATCCTCAAACTGATGGACAAACAGAGCGCGTGAACCAAGTCTTGGAGCAATATTTAAGGTGTACCATCAACTACCAACAAGATGATTGGATAGCTCTTCTGCCATTGGCAAAATTTGCTTATAATAATACGATACATTCTTCTACGCAACAAACACCTTTCTTTGCCAATTATGGTTATCACCCACGACTTGATGCTTTTGACTTTTCAAAAGTTGATAATCCAACAGCAGAAGATTTGGCAAATCGTTTGTCAGAGCTACATGCAATAATGAAGGTGCAATTAAAAGAAGCTCAAGAACGACAAAAAATAAATGCAGATGCGTATCGCAAGGAACAACCACAATTCAACGTGGGGGACAAGGTATGGTTACTTCGTCGTAATATCAAGACTACTTGTCCTTGTGATAAGTTGGACTATCGTAGGCTTGGACCTTTTCCTATTTCTGAACAAATCAATCCAGTTGCATATCAATTATACCTACCGGAGTCCATGAAGATCCATCCTATATTCCATGTGTCACTAATCAAGCTATGCAAGATAGTGGACATACAAGGAAGAATACAAATACCATTGCCTTCTGTAGAAGTGGACAAGAATGAAAAATTCGAGATTGAAGAGCTTTTAGATTCAAGGCCGCACCAAAATCGATTAGAATATCTTGTGCATTGGTGCGGATACGTTATTAGTGAATGCACATGGGAGCCATCAAAGAATCTAACAAATACATTAATAAAAGTTAATGCATTTCATCGACGACATCTATCAAAACCAAGATTAATACTCAAGAAAATCTTCGTTATAAAGCAAGGCAGGTTCTATAGAGGTTTCATCCTACCTTGTATCATTGTTTGTTATTAGATTTTGTTTGTGCTAAAGAAATGGAGGATCAACAACCAGCGAATTTAGCTCAAGAGCTATCATTTGCTGATTTATCAGACGAGACATTACGACTATCACAACCTTCAAGAGGACGGAATAGAGATGAAGACCCTCAAGAACAACATGTCCTTCCTCGGATTGATGGCAAAATACAACGTGTTTGGTATTACGACCTTAGAAGAGACTTTCAATGTTTGGTGATACTTTTTTGAGGTAGGAACTACTCTTGATGGTGTTCCTAATGTTTTCTTTGAAGGAAGTTATGAAGGCCTCAACAATGATCAAATAACAGGGTGGTCCTCTCGCCCTGGTGTGGAACATTATTGATGGCTGAAAGGACCTATCAACTACCTTCAAAGGGAACAAAGATCTGAGTATGTGGCAAGCACAATTCAATGTATTTTGAACTTTCTCAACATGTAATCACCGCTCCTCATGGAACTCGTCCCTAGAAAGGGGGATAATGTCACGGACATAAGATTTACTCCAATAAATTATCTAAATAATAATAGACCAATAGAAGTAGATAAAATAAGTTGATTTGATAATATCTGATAAAGAAGCTTCCTAGAAGCTTCATTAGATGTGAAATCACCTTTATACATGTCTATAGGTGATTGGTAGGTTAGAAACTTGGTCAACAAGGTAGCCACATGGTGCACATGTTGGTAGCTTGTAGAACAAGCTAGCCATGTGTCACACATATTGGTAGCTTGCGGAACAAGCCAAGTACGTGGCGCACATGTGAGAAACTTGTCGTGCAAGTTTGACACGTGTCTTGCAAATTAGACACGTGTATGAGGTCCTATAGAATACCGCCACGTAGCTCTTAGTTAGATAGTAGTTATAGAGGTAAGAGTGAAGCCCTCTTCACTCTTGTCAACTCCTTTCTTGATCCTAGTCTAGTTTCAAGAGTCCTCATGTTTCCAGTCTTTGGCAATAGCCATTCCAGTTTTCTTTTGAATATACATACTTTCTTATTTTATTTTGTGACTTTACTTTGACATAGTTTTCATTAGATTATACATCTTTTTCTAGTTCATGTCCTTGACAATAGGTCACTTTGGATTTAATAAAATCTTGGAATTTATTTTTTAAAATTTATGGCGGTTTCAAATATAAAAGCCAATGAAGGACTTTGTGTTCTCATGTGATATCTATTCAAAGTCCAAAAATCCTTGACATTGCTCTTATAGACTCTTACAACCTTTACTTGTTCCAAAATGATCATGGTCTTCTATCTTGATAGATTTTATCATAGATCTATCGCCATCTAATTTATTTGACAACATTCTTGTAGTGGTTGATTAATTCATAAAGATGGCTCATTTCATTCTTTATACCATTAGCAGAGTTTGTATATAATAATATTATTCATACTTCAATTTAACAAATATTATTTTATTCCAATTATAGATATTAATTGAAGCTTGATCTATAGAATATGCCAAAGAATAATAATTCAACAACTAATGGATTTACAAAGCATCTATTGCAACACCAAACAACCTTGAAGCTTTAATTACAATATTATAAGAATCTTATAATATATCTATAAATAGATTCAGAAATCAATTACTTATTTTTTATATTAAAGATAAAGTATGGCTTCTTTGACGGAACTTCAAGACCAAGCAACCATACGATAAGTTGGACTATTAGAAGTTAAGATCATTTTTTATTTAGAAGCAAATTAATGCAATGGCATATTACTTGGAACTACCATCATTTATGTAAGTACATCTAGTTTTTTATGTCTTTCTTTTGGAGCCTTATAGAAAGTTATATATTTCAAGAAGAACATAATAATTGCCACCTAATATCAAAATTAAAAATCATGAAGAATACAAGATAAAAAAGGTATTGGATTTATGGCAAAGATATAATAAATTGAAATATCTTATTCATTAGCATGGCTATGATATCAATGAGTGTTCAGCCAAAAATCTTGTCAATGTGCCTCAAAAGGTATAGGAATTTCATGGATTCTATTTTTACAAACTCAAATGTGTTTGATGATAACTTTTTAATAAAGATTGGATCCAAGGAATACTCATAAGAAGAAGAGAGTTAAAACTAAAACCTTTATTTGTATGTAGTGATTTATTCTAAGATAAAATAAAATGATAGAAGTAAGTTACTCACTATATGCAACCTTCAAATGTTGACAGGTTTAGCAGAATAAGATTTAAAAGATTCATTTGCCACACAAGCTTCAAACAAATTAGAGTAATTTTTACAACCTTCAATTAATCAAAGTGAGGATCATATATTTCAACATTAAATATGACCACGGTTGGAATTATTAGGAACAACACCCAATTATATAAGTCTTGATTCTAATGCTTGAGCTTTAGTGATATTGCTTGAGCTTGGAAAGGTGAATCTTCCTAAGCCTAAGATCTTCTTTGGAAGATATTTTGAAGGCTGCAATAAAGATCACATCCTTGAATGGGATGTTTTAATAATAGAGGTACTAGTTCAAGGCCATAGGCAATTTTTTTGAGGGCTGGTAGAATCTATTGTCTAAAAACAAAAAATAAAATATATAACTTCATTAGTATAGCGTATTCTTGATTTTTTACATATATAAAAAGATTTTTGAAGATATGAGCTCCTCTTAGAATTTATTGCTAGAAAAGAAAGTGATGTTATGAACATATACTTCAAAAATTCATAGAACCTTCTAGAACTTTTTAGAAGTTCTTCAATTAGTGAAAGTTGGTTGAGAAGCTTTTCAATTGGTAGAAGTTGCTTAAGAAGATTCTTAATTTGATAGAAGCTGCTCAAGATGCATCTTAAACAAGGATATATATGAGAATCAAGGTTGAAGAGTTCTTCAGTCTCAACAACACGTCTCTTGAAGTTCTAGCTCACATTTTTTTAGTGTTGTTTATATATTCATCAGTTTAATTTAAGTTCTTGTTGGTTTTTTCTTGAAACCTTTTTTTAAATTTAAGTATCTTGCTTTGTATTCTTATGTCTTTGATAGGATGTTTGATTTGAGTATTGATGATGAATATGGAATTTAAGTTGTATATAAATATGTGTACCAATTCATCTAGATAATCACTTCTATTAAGTTGGATCAATGTATAAAGTGCTATTAATTCTATTCTTAAGATGTTTTATAGCTTTGAAAGGCATTTTGAGATTTGTAGATCTTTTATTCAATTATAGATTCTATATAAAGTAATTTTTTTTAAAAAATACTTTTATTAGTTTATTTTAGGAGATAGAGTGATCCATCAATATAATAGTTATATCTTGGAAGAAACTTAAAAAAATATATTTTATTATAATTTAGTAAAAGAAGAAGTAAAATATTAATATTATTTGGATAGATAGAATATATAAGATTATTTTAATTTTTTATGTATTTAACTTTGGTTTGAGGTGTTGTGGGTGGTATATTTTGTATGAAATATATTGGCATATCATATGAAGTTGATGTTACTACAAATCTTTGTAACATATTGATATTATCTATTATATTATTTTGGTGGTATATATATAATATTTGTATTATTTGAGGATCTATTTTGGATTTATTTATTTTTAGTAGAATTAAAGATTCATAGTATTTTAACATATTATATAAGTAATATGCAATAATATGTGTATCTTGGAATTTTGTAGTATGTGAAGTGGTATTATAATACCAATTTACATCTTAATTGATTAGAATAGTTATGGTTGAGGGATCTTTTTTTGTTACATATCTTATCTAGTGTATTGTTTATTCAAGGTATGTAGGGGTAGGTTGGATATAACCAATATCATACCATTTATTTTAAAATACATCTTTGAATGATCCAAATATTATATCTCTTGTAAAAAATAAATAATAGTATTATCAAATAGATAATAGGAAATACAAAATAAGAATAAGTTATTTTAAAGATATTTATAATTAAATCAAATAATAAAGGTATTAAAAAGTGATATGAAAATTTAAGTAGATCAATTTTAAAAATTCTATATTTATATCTTTGATATATTCATATAATTTTTGTTTCAAAGTTTTAAAGATGTGGTTCAAGAATTGATAGATTTGAGATTGCTTTATGATATTGATTCTATAGTCATTTTAATCTATAAATTGAAATAGAAATGATATATTATCTAATTTTTTTATATATATGGACTTTATTTTCTTCTATTATGATAGTTTTATTATTTATATTTATGCCTTTTATAAGGTTGCACTCATAGGTAGATATATGAATAAGTAGTATATATGTTGGTAGGATTATTTATCTTGTATTTTTAATTTATAGAGGTTTGAAGTATTTTCTTATTATTTTGGTATAATAGGTATATTTCCTTTATGTGCAATAATTTTTAAGTATTTTTATATTATATTATAGGATATTTGGATTTTAGATTTTAAAGATGTTATTTTGAATTTTATATTCAATTTGATAGTTTCCATTTGAGTGTAGGTATTTATATAGGTATGATTTGTATCTTTTGATACTGCCAAAGACATCTTTGTATTCTTATTTTTTATGGTGTAATATTAAATATATTAGAATGTTTTCAATTTGATGCCAAATTTGTGCTATATATTTAGGTAGTATTAGAAGATTTGGAGGATATATTTGTGGTGGTTGTAGTGGTATTGGAATTATTGCATAGTCATATAGGATAAATTTTTATAATAGTATATTTATTGATTGGGGGTTACAACATGGTTGTGTATAATTTGTGTTATAATTGGTTATACAAAATATTTGTGAGATAATTTTTAATACATATTTTATTATTTTTGTTGATTTTTTATGGTATATTTCAAAAATAATTGGATCCATTAGTTATGCACCATTTGGTACTATTAATTGGTCTAGAGATGTAATTTGGTATATTAATAATTTATTTAAGAGATATAGTGTGAGTTCTCTAGATATGTTTTGATGAAATTTATTTTGTATTAAACATAGTTTTTTTTTAATAGTATGGCTTTTAGAAAGGAATTTTTATATTATTGAAAAGATGGATATTAGCCACTTTTTTGAATAAAAAGAAGGTATAAATAAATAGTAATCTAACACATGATTATTTTATAATAGAACATATATGATATATTCTATTATTTTTATAAGTATATATTTAGTGAAATCTTAAAATATACATCCAAGTCTACCAAGGTCATTTAGGACACCTTGAATTTGTTCACCAATACATCAAAGATATGCATTACGTAATAAAAATCCTTTTAAACTAAATAATTTGTGTAATAGTTGTATTATAATATTTAATACACATTTTGGAAGTCCATATATGGATTTTTATAGTCTAATTAATATTTTTTTAAGTTTATTAATTATTAATAAATAAAAGAATATTGCATAGAATCCATAGGCTATGCTTGTTCCTATCATTGATTTTGTCATGTATATTTTTTGTTTCATTGTAATATGGCTATCTCTAAATAATTTACATTATTCATTTAATTTGATTATTATAATATGACTTTGGATTTTTCAAATGAATGATGGCACAAGGAGTATTTTTAAAAAGATATATATATATATATATATATATATATATATATGCTTCATTTTGATAGAGCATTGGAAGAGGTTGATTTCTTAAATTTATATTATAATCCTATATAAATGCTTTGAATACTTTTGAAGATAGTTTAGAATTATTCAAGAATTTGGTAATAATTGATTTTAATATTCTAAGGCCCATTCCAGCCCATTCACAAAATTTGTCTATTTTGTTTATTTGTAGTTGTATTAATGTGATTATATTAAATAGCCTTGCTAAATTATTTGCATATGTTGCTAAGTTTATATTATTTTTTGATGTTTTGAAGATATATCTATGATTATTTCTTTCTAGCCATTTGAGTAGTGGTTCTAAAAAAATAATAAGTTAGTATGTGTTTAGTATGTCACCTTAGATGGTACGACATTGTATTGAGATTGATTGGATTTTTTAAAATAATTCACCTATAAATATTGTATGTGATTGTGAATATATATTTTTTATTATTTATATGGTATCAAGAAGATAACAAAGATCATACATTATTACTAATAATCTTGCATGGTCTATTGATCCAAAGCCATTAATGAAATCAATATATAATAGATATATATCTTTTGATGTTAGTCTAACATCTTCTAATATTGCTATTATATCTATTTGTGAAATTTTCTTAGTAGAAGCCTTCCTAATTGTTATATAGTATTTGATATTTTTCTCCACATGAAAAGAAAATTAAGGTTAATATACTAATAAATAGTTTATATATTGTATTAGCTAGTGCTATAGGTCAATAGCTTGGAAGTTGCATTGGATTTCTTTTCTTGTATAATAAAATAATATTTCTTATTTTTTATCATATAAAGATAGATTTTTATTTGTAACAATATTCCAAAAAATAAAATATTGATGTATGGAAGCAATGTGGCATATTTTTAAGAACAAGGTTTAGTGTTTGATTGAATTTGAGTGTTTTATATTTTACTAGGTATTTAAAGCAAAGATCATAGGTTTCTTTATCAAAATATATAATAATTGGAATTTTAGAATTATTTCTTTATTTTAATATAAATCTATTAATATTATTTTATGAGTATTTTTGTACTTTGCATATACAATTTGATAGGTATTGTGGTTGATTTGTACATGTATTTATGGTAGAAGTATTGCTTATAAATTATGATATAAATATTTTATTGATAATATCTATTGGATTAACTAGGATATTTTTATGATCAATTAGGCCATATAGTAATGGATTTTTAAAATTATTAAAAATTACTATATTATCTTTATTTGGTTCAATGTTGATTAAATTTTGAAAGCTTTAATGGCTTTTTGTGTACTTTGATGGCTATGGTTTGTAATGATAACTTGAACATCTTTCTGATTTTTTTTTATTGATTATTGCTAATGCATTTAGCCATGCTTGATGTGGATTATATAGTAGTAGAGGTGGTGGAATTTAGATATATTGGTGGTTTTAAAAAGTTAATTATATAGGATGCATAGGCTAATTTAATATATTTTTTATTATGCAATTTTTTTTTGTATTAAATGATATATTGATTTGAAGTTTTTTTATATTTTTTGAAGTTGTCTTAGTAGAAAACCTCCAAATCTATTAGTATATGAAATTAAATTTGAGAGAGAAGGAGTTGTGCATATTTTTTGAATAGTTTGGGATATTAATAATATAATGTCATCTAATGCATTGTAAGCTATGGTCCATTCATCTTATATAAATTATTTATCTATTTAAAGTAGTATAGTGGATTGTCTATTTACATAGAATATTTAAAGAAAAAATTGTATGTTGAATTTTTTAAGATTTTTTTGAAGAGATGGAGTTTAATATTTGATATTATTATCTTCAAAAGAAGAAGGGTGGAGGTGGTTTTTATTAACTAGAATTGTTAATATAATTGGAAAGTGGTCTAAATTTTATAAAATATCTATATTGGTTTCTAATATACAATTTTAGGTTGTTTGAAGTTTTGATATAAAAACCATATATTATACTTATACCAAAGTAGTTTAGTCTATCTTGCCTTATGAAGTTTATATTTATTTTTATATATTGAAGTTGTAATGTGTTTAAAAAAACTCACCATTAGAGGTTTTTCTATTGTGATAGGAAGATAATATAATTGTACGTTATAATATGATGTGATTTTTAATCTAAGAATATATTGGATACTTAGTTGTAGAGAATTTACATATAACTTATTGGCCAAGCTTCAATAAGTGATTTGTCTTCAATAAGAAGGACAAATAAATATAATAATATTATTTAAAAAATATTATACTACTAAGAATCTTTTATATTTAAATAGATTTATACATAAGATTTTTCTATGGTATCTAGAAAATCCTTAATATCCTTTTCTATACCAAATCATAATTAATTAATTTTTGAGAAGTTAAATTCTCAAAAATTTCAAAGAAAATCCATAATTTAAAAATAAAACTCATCTTTATATCAAAAATATTATCATGGTTTTATATATCCATCTTTTCACCTCTATAAAGTCTTGGCTCTTAAAAAACCCCTTTAATTCATACAAAATATTCAAATTATAACAAAATCCTTCAATACCTTATTCATTCACAAAAAATTATTTTCTTCTTAAATTTTAGGATCACATTTCTCTTGATCTAGCAATTTAGTATTTGTCAAATTTCTTAAAAGTTTAGTTTATATTCTTAAGCTTTGCCACAAGAAATATTAACTATAGATTCACTTTTAATTGTATGATATTTCAAAAATCCTAGCAAATACTTAAAATCCTAGTTTTTAGACATCTAAGCACTATTTTCTTTATACCTTAAGAACAAAAAATTCAAATGCCACAAATTTTTTTTTATATAGCTTTACAATACAAAAATATATACTTTTAAAATTTTTGAATCAAAACCTTATCAAATTGCTTAAGATATAGCTCAAAAGACAACCACTAATTGAGCGGGTTACTTATTATCTTTAGATTGCAAGTGCTAACTTCAACTCATTGTATCTCTTTCATTCCAACTTAAAATTCATCAAGTTGCATATATAAAATTTAGTAAAAAAAGTGATTTCTTTAACTCTGATTGCTAATCTTTTATTGCTTTCCATACGCATGCATTATGCTTCAAAGAATGACAGTAGATACAAAAATAATATATTGACTTTGAACACCTATATCTCCTTTACAAAAATCCAAATTATTCAATTTTTAGACCAAAATCATAGCCAAAAACCTAAGCTTTTTTATTCTAATCTTTGATGTTCAAATGATTTCAAAAAAAAATCCTAATCTTTAATAAGGCCTCAAATAGTTTCCATGAAGCCTATTAGGCATAACTTTTTGTCAAGGATACGGACTAAAACAGATGCGTAAGTTAATAATAATTATGTCAAAAAGAAATAACAAGATAGAAATAAAGAAGTATATATATTCAAGAAGAAATTAGAATGGCTATTGCCAAAGATTAGAAAGTATATGAGATTCTTGAACTAGACTAGAAGCAAGAAAGGAGTTGACAAGAGTGAAGAAGGCTTCATTCTTGTTTCTATATATACTATCTATCTAAGAGCTACATGGCGGCATTCTATAGGGCCTCCTATATGTGTCTAATTTGCAAGACACGTGTCAAACTTACAAGACAAGTTTCCTACATGTGTGCCACGTATTTAGCTTGTTCCACAAGCTACCAATATGTGCGACACGTGACTAGCTTGTTGGCCAAGTTTCTAATCTACCAATCACATATAGCCATGTGTAAAGGTGATTCCACATCTATGAAGCTTTTAGAAAGCTTTGCTGTAAGATATTATCAAATTAACTTATTTCATCTATTTCTATTAATTAAATAATTATTAGAATAAATCTTATGTCTGTGACACTTTTAGCCAATAGGAATGGAGATTTCTATCATCCATCTTCATTTGTCTACATGGATGGCCTAATTATTCTTTTTGATATTAAATTTTTTTTCTCTAATCTTTTTTTTTAATAAAATTTATATAATATGTATTCTAAATATTAAATAAAACAAATAAATTAAGATTTCAAGGATCACCAATGTCTAATAAAGGTGATTCAAATTATATAATAGTCATTATCAACATAAAATCAATGTCAAACTTTATTATCAAAAAAAGAAATGAAATTATATAATCTTTAATAATATTCCTTTTAAACAAATTTCTTCCAAAATAGTAATCTAATCATATTTTATAATCAATTAAAATCTGCTAATATGGCTCTCACCTAGTTGTGCAATAAATTATATATTAAATATATATATATACATTATTTTCACATGGTAGCCAAATCATAATATAATAATCTGTGGCCTATGAAAGCTATATCTTTATTATAATCTCTACATAGTATAATATTATAATTTAAATTTTTTTAGATTTATTATATAATATTACCTTTTATTATTGATATAAGGACTAAATCTTCTTGATGTATTGGCATATAGAAGTTTAATAGCATAAATGATTGTAGCAAGTGATTTATTATTTTTATTATTTATAGATATGGAACTAAATTCAATGTTATAGATATTTTTGTGATGTTTCTTGGAAATACACATTTATTATATATGAGTGTAAGTAATCCTCTTCTTGATAGAGTATACAAGATTCTATGATGCATTTTATATCTAATATGAGTGTGTATATTGTTAAAGATTAATTTGTGTTGAAAAAAGTTTTTTGGAGGTATTTAAGAGATTTTTGTAATGATTGTAGATTTATTTGTGTTAATAAGTATGTATATATATCCTATTAGGAGGTTTTTTTATTTTAGGAATTTTAAAATAAGTTCTTTTGGAAGATATAAAAAAATATTTTATATGGTTTCTAATGTGGCTGGAAGGATGCTATTAATAATAAAGTCATATAATTTTTTTATGTTTAGTTGTTGGAAGATTTATAATATTCAAGTAGTTTTTTATGAATTAGATATATAGGTGTGATTATATTAATATATTTTCTAGAGGTTGAAGGAGGTTGACTAATTATGTTAATAGATTATATATAAATGGTGGTGGTGGATCTAACAATAGGTTACATTTGCTTAGATTTGAGTTTATTATAATAACTAATACATATGATATTTGAAAAGGTGATAGGTTAATATTTTTTTTGTATAAATTAGACTAGAAATAGGTGGATATATTGTACTATGTTGTAATTTTGGTGTATATTTATTAAATATAGAGCAAAGATGTTTTGGTGTATATTTATTAAATATAAAGCAAAGATGTTTTCTATTTTTTAATATTTTGATTTTAATTGTATTATATTGGATGTGAAGTAGGTTCTATTTTTTCATTTATATTCCCGTGGATGTTGATTAAGTATTTTGTGGAGGGGTCCAAGATTGGTCTCAATATCTCCACATAATAATATAAATATTTTTAAATGTTTGATGTGGTATGCTGGTATGGTGGTTATGTGGTACATAATGATAAGAGATATGTGAGTCAATTTAAGATTTCTTTGAGTCTATTTAATATCTACTCTAAGAGACATTTAATGGGACATTTAACCCTAACCATATACAATGCATATGTGAATATAATACAAGCTAATATAATTAGTAATAAGATCAAATTTTAAGTTAAAGAACCAACATTTTATTCTCAACTGTCATATCTTATGATACCTTAAAAGCACTAAATTTTGTTAAGAACAAATATTTTGAAAATAGTAAAGTTCATACTTGGTTAAGAACATTATATTCACCAATGCAACCCTTTTAATTTTCTTTGACTTTTAAAACTTGGACTTGGTTAACATTAATATAATCAAGCTCAACCCAACTCTCTGTTTTATTCCATCTAAGTTTAAATATTTATTCACAAAAAATATTAGTAAGACTTCCATCCATCATCTCTTTTTGTAAGATGATGATATGGACCAATAATTTGTTGCACACATCAAGATCAACAACTTATATCATGAGCTTACTATTTAAAAGTCCATCCTTACCTTATTGCTAACATCATCACTAAATGTTACAGTTGGGATATTTCAAATAAGAGCTGGTGATGAAACATTGTTGATTTTGATTTCAAATCTTATTTTTTAAGGCCACACATAAATGTACCATATGTACCATTTTATTTTTCTTAAATTTATGTTTTGAATATAATTACTTAAAATATTTTAGGAAAAAAAAAAAAAAAAAAAAATCAATCAATCCTGAACCGAAATACATATGTGAAAGAAAACTATTACCAGCACTTGGTGCTCAGTTACTTAAATTAAAAAATTTTGAGTGCTTTCACTAGTAGTGACAAATTTTGGAACATTTGCCAAGACAAACTTCAAACAAAAATAGTAACATGAACAAGATGGTTAATCTCTCATTACTTTCAATAAATTTTGTGTCTATTCGGCTGATAAAATGTAATGAAAAAATATGAACAATTGATTGAAAGCATTTTAAAAAAAAAATGTGTATATCTTAATCCAAATATTTCTTTGTTGTATTTGTAAGTTATGCTTTTTTTAATGAAAATTATGTAAGATGCATCATCATCTCATTTTATGTCTTTCTCTTTGGTCAAATAATAATCCATGGATTGGGTCGAATTTTTACCTCAACTTATTATTATTATTATTATTATTTGGACGTTTGAATAGGCCAGGGGACAGAGAGAGAGTGAGTGCACATACTGGGGCAGGAGGACTTCAATCGGATGAATGATATTTCAAGCACCGCAGGAGTGCTCATTGTGTTCATCCACAAGAGGATGAATAATATCCCAAGGGCTGGATGAATGCGGCCCAAGCGGAGCCTGGTGAGGAACTTCAGCGCACTCAGGGCGCTCTCACAACGAAGCCGAGGTGAGGGGGGTCTGCGTGTGTGCGAGTGTGTGTGTGTCGATTTTGTTGCACCGATCCCTTCACTCCATTGCCACCGAAAGCCCCTCGCCGCGGTCGATTGCAGTGGTGGATGATTCTGAAAGACGCGGGGCACCATGAGTGGCCATGACTCTAAGTACTTCACCACCACTAAGAAAGGCGAGATCCATGAGCTCAAGGAAGAGCTCAATTCGCAGTACAAGGTGTGTGTCTCCATGTTTGCGTTTTCAGGTTTCTGAGGATGTTGCGGTTCGGGATAGGTTAGATGGTGGAGTAATTTTTTTTTTTTTTTTTTTTTTTTTTTTTCCCTTCCTCCAGCGCCCCGTGGTTGCTCACTTTTACGCGATTGAAACCGCGACGACATTGTTCGTGAGTAATTTGGGGTTCGACGTTGAGCAGGGTAAGGAGATATGTTGCAACAGTGAAGTGTTGGGATCTGTAGTTGTTCGGTGTCAAAGCCCTCTCTGTGCACATCTTTATGGTTTTGGAGTTTGAAGGACCCTCGATCGGAGCCTGGTTTGTTGATCGTTCCGAAACGGTGAGAGAGAACCAAGGAATCATAGGTTCCTATGTGGTAGATGTCTCGGGACAGAGATTATTCTGAGTTTGTCCGCATGGTATCTCTTCTCCAGTCAATCCTATCCCGAGGATGGTCTGATGGGCCAACATTTGCTTGAAATGTGTTTAGAATTTGCAATGTCGGAAGATCTTTTTTGTGTACCCTCCCTAGGAATTTTTACTTTGATTATTACTATCCCTTTCTTTTCCTCGCTTCAGCATTGCAAAATGTACCATAGCAAAACTTTCAAGGACTGCACTGTGTTGATTTTACTTGAGTGTGGAGCAGATTGTGAAAGCTAATGATCACTTTCTGCAAGGGTCCCTTGTCGTTTGCGCAACTTTTCTTTCGTATCTCCTGGATTCATTTTCGCTGTGAGGCGCGTACATTTTCCTAAAACTAACCTTACGAGTTCAGCATATAATATGAGATTGCCTGCAAAAGAATGACTCCTAAGTGTGCTGTGCGGTCCTGAAATGAGTAACAATAACGTTGCCTGTTGTGCAACATTTTCTCCTTGAGTTTCACGGTCTATATTTGAGCCCATTTTTTTTACTCCGTTTCGTGATTTATCCTATACATTCCTCTCCTCTCTTTATTGGTCCTCTTATTCGTGAGTAAATGCTTTTCGAGTGGTGCGGTTGTTCCTGAACAGTAGAGCTTAAAGCAATGTTATCCATCTGCACTCCTTTGGACACGTGCTCTTTTGTTGTGTATAACAATCTTGTGGCTAGTGAGATTTTCTTCATCTGTTCTCTCACTGTACATGCGGTTCTTTGAAGCTGACTACATCCCACAAACCTGAATGCTTGGCACAACCTAAAATGTGTTTGACGTGTATCTTGCAGGACAAGAAGAAAGATGCAGTGAAGAAGGTCATTGCTGCAATGACCGTTGGCAAGGACGTATCTATGTTGTTCACAGACGTAGTTAACTGCATGCAAACAGAAAATTTGGAGTTGAAGAAGCTGGTGTATTTGTACCTCATCAACTATGCAAAGAGCCATCCTGACCTGGCGATTCTTGCCGTCAACACGTTTGTTAAGGTTTGTAATTTCTTGAAGTCACAAGTTTCGAATATAAATTGTCCTCCGGTTGGTATATCCTGTGATTCAATGGTTTCTGGAATGAATGCAATGGAATACAACACACCTAAATTATTTTGAGCGTTGCGCGGAGAGCGCTTAGATTGCTTGGGTTGTTTTTCTTTTGTGGTCGTAGTGGTGGTGATGATGATGATATGTGCTCTTTTCCACAGGATTCCCAAGATCCAAATCCTCTAATACGAGCACTAGCTGTCAGGACAATGGGTTGTATCAGGGTTGACAAGATTACGGAGTATCTGTGCGACCCTCTACAAAGATGTTTGAAGGTTAGTTCTTGGGTGTTTTGATGATGGTCTATTTTCCTGGAGCAAGTGTGTTCTCTTATGGTAATATTAATAACCCATTATTTCATATAGGAGTGAAGGCGTGCTGGGGATGCAACCGAAAGTATATTTTGTATCCCTGCTTGTAGATTAGACAACATGGGATCTAATTCAATGTAATTTGAGAGGTGTACTGCAGCCAGTTGCAGTAGCCTCAAGAGCTTTCGATCAGCGATGCTTTCCCATTTCATCTCTATGTTTCTGTTATATCCTTCATTTCCGTTTTCTGGAGTCAGGATTTTGAATTTGTATTTTCATATTCTTACGCTAATATTAATAAATGGATTTCGGGTGATTATGCAGGATGATGATCCCTATGTTCGCAAAACGGCAGCCGTTTGTGTTGCCAAGCTGCATGATATCAATGCAGAGCTAGTAGAGGACAGAGGATTTCTTGAGGCACTAAAGGATATGATTTCTGATAGCAATCCTATGGTTGTTGCTAATGCCGTGGCAGCGCTTGCCGAAATTCAAGAGGGTAGTAGCAAGAACGTATTTGAGATCACAAATCACACGCTTTTCAAGCTTTTGGCGGCTCTTAATGAATGTACCGAGTAAGCGTTTTCTTGACTGAATCTTCTGTGATGAAGTATGCTGACTCTGATCTCTCTGTTGTAGATATTTCGTACCTAAATGATCACCGCAGACGGCAGGATGAAGGATTATTCATGTCTATTTTGTACACTTGGTACTGTTTAGATGCTGAAGATACTGATTTTTTTTGAATTTTTAATGTTTGGAAACAAAAATCATCAGATACATTTAGCTGTAAGTATTTGGTTTCTGTGATTGCAGGTGGGGTCAGGTTTTTATCTTAGATGCTTTATCTAAATATAGAGCGAAGGATGTCCGAGACGCTGAAAATATTGTAGAACGCATTACTCCTCGCTTGCAACATGCAAATTGTGCTGTAGTACTGTCTGCTGTTAAGGTATTGCGACTTTCTGTGGTTGTGGTGATTCCTGTTATCCTCCACATCATCTTTTTGGCAGGCTGAATATTTATTTGTGCCCGACTTCTGTTCAGCTATTTGCCAGTGCTCTATCACGTTTTCGGCAATTTAGCTTTTGTGTGGGCTCTGCATTCAGTTGGTGTTTAGGAGCAAGTGAGGTTTTTTCAAGGGATGTTTTTTCTATTCAAATCCTTTACTGAATCAACTTTTTGTGTATAGGTAATCTTGCTGCAAATGGAGCTTATGACTAGCACGGATATTGTGCGAAATCTGTGTAAAAAGATGGCACCACCTTTGGTTACACTTCTATCAGCAGAGCCTGAGATCCAGTATGTGGCTCTGCGCAATATTAACCTTATTGTGCAACGACGGCCAGGCATTCTTGCACATGAGATCAAGGTCTACTGTCAGCTCTTTTTTTGCGCTTGATACACCTAGGTTTGGGTTCTTAGATGTATGTTGTGATTGCTTCATCTAGAATGTTTACCAGATTAAGAGATGCTCTAGTTGTGTGTGTGTATGTGTGTGTGTGAGTGTGAGAGAGAGAGAGAGAGAGCGAGAGAGAGAAATATATATATATATATATATACTTCAGCTTAAGATTTTTAATCTAATCTTTGTATGTCTCGTATTCACAGGTGTTTTTTTGCAAGTATAATGATCCTATTTATGTGAAGATGGAGAAGCTGGAGATCATGATCAAACTTGCCTCAGATCGTAATATCGATCAGGTCTTGTCATCTATCTCTTCTTATACTTTAAAAAAACTCCTTCATCGATCTTATTCTGGCCTTGAGGTGACCTTTCAGTGTTAGTAATCCAATTTCGTATGTCGCAAAAGGCATTCAAACATGAAGTAAATTCAAAGATACGCCGTTTCGTTGGGACATGCAAAACATATAGCATCTTTGGCATTTTGTAGACTGACAATCATCATATCTTGTCCAGGTTCTTTTGGAGTTCAAGGAGTATGCTACAGAGGTTGATGTTGATTTTGTGAGGAAAGCAGTACGAGCCATAGGTAGATGTGCTATAAAGTTGGAGCGAGCAGCTGAACGGTGCATCAATGTTCTCTTGGATCTCATTAAGATCAAGGTTAACTACGTTGTTCAAGAAGCAATTATTGTGATCAAGGACATTTTCCGGAGATATCCCAACATGTAAGAGTGAACGCAGTTGGATACTTCTAGAATTTCTTGTGAGCAGAATTTGGTTGAAAACCATTAAATTGTTTGGACTGCTTTTTTACAAGTATGATTCATCTAAGTTCAGTTTTTGGTTTTAGAAGAGTGTGCTGCCACCTTGAGTTGGAACTGGAGTAGTTACCTGTGTTGTTTCACAGGTACGAGTCGATCATTGCTACGCTTTGTGAAAGTTTGGACACCCTTGACGAGCCTGAAGCAAAGGTACCGTTTTATACCTTTAACTTTTGTGTCTTCGTCTTATTCTGAATTTAAATTTCAGTCAGCTATCTTATGTTGTAAGATCCTTTGGATAATCTACTTGTGCTGGTATCTTGGTTTTTCAGAGACTCCTTTTGTATGCATTCAAGGTATTCTATTGCAAGGACGTTGATTTCTGGTTTCTCATGCAGGCATCGATGATATGGATCATAGGTGAATATGCTGAGCGAATCGATAATGCAGATGAATTACTTGAAAGTTTCTTAGAAACTTTTCCTGAAGAGCCTGCGCAAGTGCAATTGCAGCTTCTTACAGCTGCTGTGAAATTATTTTTAAAGAAACCTACCGAGGGACCTCAACAGATGATTCAGGTGCCGATTGTTTCTCTTGAGCAGCAGCGCACTGTTCAGGATTTCTGCTAATGCTATCGAGCTTGGTGCCCCAGTTTGGATTTTCTGCTTGCTTTTAGGGTTGGTAGTTCCGTTATGGGTTAATTAGCGTGCATCAGGAAACCTGAAAGATATACTGAGCTGTGTTGGTCTGGCCAGGTTGTGCTTAACAACGCTACGCAAGAAACTGATAATCCAGACTTGCGTGATCGTGCATATGTGTATTGGCGTCTTCTTTCCACAGACCCTGAGGTATGTTATCTTTCAGTTTGTTATATTTGCTCGTGGAAGTCGTAAAGATTTGAAGAATGGTAAGGTCAGTCTGGATTTACATGGAAGTGTTGTGATTCACTTGGACTAGCATACTAATTTATCATATTTGTGATGCAAGTCCCTGCCACGATGGGGAAAGTTCGATTTATATGCTTTTTTGTTGGTAAGGCAGGTTGTAGAAATTGTGAAAATAGTTCAGAGCATGCAAACGGTGGCCTTCGAAATATCATCAAAAGGCAGCTATCCCAAATTCATGAGAGAATAAAAAGCGTTGAATTTTCTTGCAGGCTGCAAAAGATGTTGTTTTAGCGGAGAAGCCCACAATTAGTGACGACTCCAATAACTTAGACCCATCTCTCCTGGATGATCTGCTGGTTAATATTGCCACACTTGCATCCGTCTATCACAAACGTGCTGATGCATTTGTGACTCGCGCACGAGCTGCTGCTCCAAGAGAGGAGGATGATGAGTACGCTGAGGGCCAAGATTCTGGGTCTGGAAATTCATCAGCTCCAGTTTCTGAGATGGCCCCACCAACTCCACCCTCTATTGCTGCAGATTCACCTGCTGTTGGAAAGGGGCCAGTTGCTGCTGCACCTCCTGTACCTGATTTGTTAGGTGACCTGATGGGATTTGATGGTGCCCTTGTACCAGTTGGACCTGCAACTTCAGGAGTTCCGGTAGAGTAAGTGTCTTACAAATTGGACCTCCTTTTTATTGTTTTGAACGCCCTCATTGGTGTCTGCTTGTTCACTGTTGATGACTCATGATGAGTTGCTTCTTAAAAGGAACTAACCTCAGGTATTTTGTTCTTCATGTGTCTTTGTTCTATATGAAGACACGTCGAAGTGTCTCTGTAAAACGTGTCCGAATTCGCCTGCATTTTGTATGCCTGGGTCTATATACCTCAACACATATTCTAAAATATCAGTTCTTTTATACTTTTTTTGTAGGCCTCCTCTACCTGTACTACTCTCAGCAGCATCTGGCCAGGGCTTGCAAATCTCTGGAAAACTGATCAGGCGGGAAGGGAAAGTGTTCTACAATCTCAAATTCGAAAATCATACTCAAACTCCTCTGGATAATTTTATGATTCAATTTAACAAGAACACCTTCGGTCTTGCTGCTGGAGGACCTCTTCAGGTTGACATCTTTCATTGATTTTAAAATTTGTGTAACTCAGACAATTGAAATTCTTTTAAACTAAACAACTTTCACTAGGGCATACATTGTTACTCTGATGTATCGATCACGCTTTCTGCCTGAATTACAATTTTGTCAATAATCTTGGTGTACAGAAAGTTCCCTCTGCAGTGTTTAGCTCGATCTACCGTGTTGGACTTTCTTTTCTTTGATGACACCGATTTATGCAATGTGTTACATGCTTTCTGTGCCAGTAAAACTATCGATTCCTGTTTTTCAATCTATTTTCTGTCCTAGTGCTAGAAACTTAGCTGTTCCAAATTGCATCATGTTTCCTAGGTTCCTGTTATTCAACCATCAGGCTCAGCGAGCACCCTGCTGCCAATGGTCCTTTTTCAAAACGTATCAGAGGGTTCTCCTAACTCTGTGCTTCAAGTAGCTGTCAAGAATAACCAACAGCCTGTCTGGTACTTCTCCGACAAAATTCCATTGCAATCACTTTTTGTTGAAGAAGGGAAGATGGAAAGGGCAACATTTTTGGAGGTAATCCTTTTGCTATTATCTCTCAGAATTCATTTGGAATATATTGATTTGCAGTAGTACACTGTAATTCAACTCCTGCCTTAATAGGATTATTTTCCTAAATGGATCAGATTTTTTCTCTTTCGGACATGAGATCTGTATGTTTAATTCGGTGGTGTTTTGCAGACATGGAAATCACTGCCTGATTCCCACGAGGTCGCTAAGGATCTGCCCAATGCATTGATCTCAAATGTTGATGCCACTCTGGAGAAACTTGCCACAACCAACCTTTTCTATATCGCTCGACGGGTGCTCAAGGACACCAACCAAGAGGTAGGCCTACTTTGATTTTGTGTCTGGGATTTCTCTTTTTCAAACATCACGTTTTCTACTGAAGTTCAACTTTGCTACTTCTGTTCAATATCGAAGCGTAATGTATGTATGGCGCATCATTGATATTGAACTTAAACTCTGACTTTGAACAGCTTGAATTTTGTCACGTCTTATTTGAGTTACCTTTCTATGTCTATGCAGGTTCTATATCTCTCTGGCAAAGTGCCACCAAGCATTCCATTCCTTGTAGAACTCACCTTCAAAATAGGCGTCCCAAGTGTCAAATGTGCAGTGAAGACACCAATCCTTGAAATGGCTTCATTGTTCTTTGAAGCCATTGAGTCTCTTTTGAAGTAGAATGCCAAATGTAAGGTGATCTCTATAGTGTATACTACAACTGGTTCGTTTATAGGAAATATAGTCCAGTTTATGTTCGCTCCTAAGGTTTTGATGCTTCAGTTCAGGTTAGCGTACACAAATTTGTTGTTGGTACCGCCGCTATTAGTATGTTTTTCTAGTTCAATAATTTCCAACATTTGAGCAGTGCCTTTTTGTCGAATGAGAGCAAATTGTGCTAGGAGCTTTATTTCTAATTTCTCCGCTGTATTCAAGTGCGGCTTCAAAGTCATGGACGAGGATTAATATTCACAACATATTCATATTCATATGTATATCCAGTCCTGCATCGGATTTTCAAGTTCCAGGTGTCAGAACCAGCGCCGCATAAATTGCCTATTTAGCGTGGTCCAAAAGTCACAATGAACTTAATCCCCATGCATCATTACTTAAGACGGTGTCGGAAATGTAGCTGACGACTGTATCACTTGCCACGCATGGGTAAAACACGCCAGAATTCTGATATCCCACTGAACGAGCACGCTCTTCCAGGCAGTCGGTATCATTTTTATTTTTAATGTTTTTATCTTTTTGAAACATAAGGGGGATAAACTCATTAGCTGAATCATTTTTTAAAGGACAAAAGAGTCCTTTCAAGGATGGGGTGGTTGAAGGTTTATCCTAGGTAGGGGGTAGTTCCAATTAATTGTTGATCTACATTAATGTTAGTTTGTTATCTCTCATCCATGTTTGTTGATTTATTATATTTTATTTTATTTTGAAACACAAGGATGTAGATTCGTTTGCTAAATTAAGTTTAAATTTAGCTTTAAGTATAAAAGTGTGCCTCTCTTAGTTATGTCTCTTAGACGTGTTAGTTAAATCATTATCTTAGGTGGGAGGTACTTTAAACTAATTGTTATTCCTACATTTGTCAAAGACATGAATTATGATGGAATTTTAAAAAGAAATCCCAACCAAATCCTAGCTAATCCTAAAAAAATTCTAAATAAATTCTAATTGAATTTTAATCAAATTTTAATCAAATCCGAATCAAATGTTAATTAAAATCTAATCAAATCATAGTTAAATCCTAATCAAATCCTAAGGATATCTTAAATAAATCCTAATCAAAATCTAATCAAATCTTAAGTCAAATCCTAATATCCTAATTAAATCCTAAAAATAATCTAATAAAGTTTTAATATCCTAAGTAAATCCTAATTAGATCCTAATCAAATATTAAGTCAAATCCTAATAAAATCCTTAAGATATTCTAAAGAAACCTTAATCAAATCCAATAGCAAATTTAAAACCTCAATAATTATTAAATTAATTAATGATCTTCATTCAAAATTAGCACACTTCTTGAAATACTAGTTAAAAACAAGCATATAAAATTTGAAAGGATTTGAACTAATAGATTGGAAGAAAAAGCTCCTAATCCTCTCAGGTGTTGGTCGTTCTTCTTTTCCAACCTTGATATCAATCTTCTAATACCAATATTTTATTTTTGTACCATTTACATGTTCTAAAATTTTACAAAAATATTGTAAACTAAGTTAACTACTAGTTCCAAAAAGAACCATTCCAATCTAACTAGAAAATTATTCAAAATCATAGAAATCCTCACTAACTCTCAAAATCTAATTTTTGAGATCCTAACTTACTTAAATTCCAATAGCCTTTGATCTAACTATTAGATTAAGCTCAAATTCACAATAAACATTTAAAACAACTATATTCACAAATCTAAAATTTTTCACTTATAGATCTACTACGAAATTCATAATATGCTCTAAAATATGAATTTGCTTTATTTTTCAATAACCAGAGTCACCCAAATAGAACCTTGACTTTGCATAGCTCTCATAAAGTTATTATAAACTCAAAAACCTTAAAACCAATGCTCAAAAAAATCCTATCAAGTTTTCTTTCTAATCTTGCTCTCTAATCAACAAAAAAACTCCCTATCTACTGTAGATATATGGTTTTGTGCCTTGAGGTCTGGTTTTGTCCTAGTTCACAACCAATCTTCCTCAAATATCAATTCAAGGTATTTTTAGGTGATTTTTATTGGAAATTACTTTTCACTTTGATCTTAAGATATCTATAGTAGTATTTTTGCTAATCTACCTTGTTTTGTCTTGTTTAAAGTCCTACAAAGTAAGTAGAAGTTCTTTTTATAAAAAAGTAGTATTAATATTAAATATTTTTATTACCTCTCTATTTTTTTAAACCTATATTTTTTTAAATTAATTTTGTTACTTAGTCTTCAATTAAGCTTCTTTGTAATATATGTCTTCTTTTGCTCTTTCATCCTATAGCCATATTATAACATAACAATGGAATTTAAATTCACTGAATTGTTGTTGTCTTTGCCAAGCCATACTCCTTGATGTTTGGCTATAGAACTATTAATTGCTTTGAATTCATTGTGCAATTTTTTTAATATTATCCATGTTAGATTATTTGTTCTAAATTGTGAAGTGTTTGAAGCAAAAGGATCAAATTCAAGAGACTATTCTTATATAATATAAGTTTCATATTTTGATTTGGAAAGATATAGTAGTTATAATTTTTTTGGCTATATTTAGATTAATAGTCTTGAGTATAAAGAAGTGCTTGCCTAAGGTACAACCCATTTTCAAAAACTACCTTGTTCTACTTTCTAACCTTACAAACCATTGTTTAAAAATTAAATTTGTAGGCTTACCTCCTATAAAACCAACAATTACCTCAAATTCTTTAAGATATTTGATTTCTTGTTTTACAACCTCACCATCAATTTCTAAAATGGAATTATAGTTGCATAATACCAAATCTCCAAAACTTTGAGAAAAACGTGGAAATAGGATTTTATTATTGTAGGGATTCACAAAATAAGGCTATTGTGTGATGACGTCTTGTCCAAACCCTCTCTTGCGACCTCATTGTCTTATGTACAATCCTTTGCGTGTGTGGACTGTGCCTTGTCCATTGCTTCATCAACAAAAGAGAGACAACAAGTTGTCTCAACTTTTGTACCACAAGTGACAATTGCATAAGATAATATTATACTTGGATGCTATTGAATGAACTACAGATACTTCTACTAACTAATGTGCTTTAGAGAAACACAGTAGTTGTGGAAACTTTAGTAACACCTTGTGAAAATCCTAAATACCCTAATCTTTGTATCTTTATGGTAGCAGTCTTGAAGTATCAGAGTGATAATGGGGAGCAGTGTTTCACAAACTGTGTCTATCTGTTTATATTTATTGGGATAAGATTGCAACAGACCCATTACTTCCAATCATGTAAGCATTCGAATAATCCACTCTTCCTCATCAAAACAATCCCTTAGATTGCTACCAATCTAGGCTTTGGGCTTTTATAATGGAACATTGCAAGTAGATGGCCATCTCTGTAAGTTGATTCGGTAGGAGATTGATGGCCACGTTTGATTCCTATGATGACACCCAAAGAGTAAAGCACATGCCGGTGGAGGATGTGTGTCGGTGGATGTGATCGAGGAGAGGTGTCTTACGAGGGAAATTATACAACCTCTTTTATCATAAGTACTCCCTTCCAACTTAATGCAACTCTAGATTGATACTCTGGATTGAGTGGGGAAGATCTGATCTTAGCACATGTGCTGAGGGCAATTGCAGTGATTAAAATGGAAACACAAGCCTGGATTTTCATCTTGTCTCTGCACTAAGACTGACAGTAGGCACCCAACCTGAGCGAATACATACAAATGGCCTTTGTGAAAGATTCTGCAAACTATAGACTGAAGCTGGAGGATGGAGCTGGCCAAATGGTTGGACAGCGTGTGGAGGAGCTATTGTAGATTTGTTGCAAATGGGTTGTACTGTTCGAGCACTTAAGACTCAGCCAACTCTGGAACTTCGGTTGTTGAAGGGCCACTTAGAAGCTGCTATAGTGTCCAAAGTGACCATTAAGCTTTTCTCCTCTCCGCATTGTTGGCTATCAGATGTGCACTCCAAATCGCACGAGTAGCAACACTTGAAGAAGAAGCATATTGAATTCCAAAAATAGGAAAAAATCAAATGTGAAAGAAAACAAGGAAAAGGAAAAAAAGCTGAGAATCTGTTGTGATAAACTTCAGTATACTTCACAATTGTCACATATATTCATTTTGAAATAGACAAATGTACAAAGGACAATTATTATACATATAATAAACAATAATAATTCTCATCACAAATCTACTAATTACCCAGACTGAATTTAGGATTAAATGTAATAAAATTGACTTACACCTAAGTCACTAACACACTGTCCCCAAAAAGTACTTAGATTCAACACATTTCTTTTATCAATCCACAAAAACAGTCATCTGTCTAAGCTCTTTTTGTGCAATGTTAATGTTAAATGTGACTGGTTGCTCTTTGATTCAAAAATAAGAGTTCTTAGGCAGGAAGAAAGATCTTGGAAGTAGAGTATGCTCACATAACCTCATGAGCTTGAGTATGTGTTCAATAAAAGACATCAACACACGGATTGTACAACTGTATACAAAATAGATGTCTCCATCTCCAACCACTTTTGTAATTGTGTACATGTACTATCACTACCCGACACACCACAAGTCAGAGTTGGTGCAACGGAGCTTATTTCTGAAATTAGTAGGAACCATCGATGCGAAACATTAAGTAGAATACAGTCCGGCTTTATTGCCAGTGAACCCAGATACTTCAATGCTGGTTTCGACTTTCCTGGATGAGAGTTAGCGTAGCAGCGACAGCATGAAGAGACCCAGCTACACAAACAATGAGTTGCTTATTACTTTCGGTGTGTCTACTCTCCAAGGCTGCCGCTGCCTTAGAAATTGCAGCGTTTATAGATTCTAGACTAGACACTAGCAATGAATCTCCGTCTTCTTTACTGGCCTCTTCTGAGCTTGAAGTCTTAGCGCCACTTTGCTGATGTTCAGAAGATCCAACAGAAGAAAAGCCTTGTGGTAATTTTTGTTTGCTTGTCTCAAAATGATAAGGGAGATTCAGAGCCTGGGCCGTTTGGGACCAGCATTCAGCGAGCTCTTGTGCTGTACAGCACCTACTGTAGCTCCCTGCTACAGGTACTCTTGTCGTCACTACAACATCAGGTTTGGCCCCTACACAGATATGCCAACAAGGTCTACGTTAGAGATGAACAAGCATGACCCAGAACAAATAAATTCAACCTCAAGCACCATCAATGGTTTGCTTCCATACATAGAAAGGAACGAAATTCTTACCTGTCAACAAAATTCGAGCAAAAGAGTGTTGGTCCTTATCAGAAGCCATTGCTACAACGAACGCCAAACTTGCATCGGGAAAACCCTCTCGCAGTGTCTTTGCTAGTGCTATCGCAGAATCTTCTGTGTGTGCTGGTGGAAAAGTAGGGCATAGTCATCAAGCACATTATTAGAAATAAATATAAAGATATGATGCGGTCCTTTGAGATCGATACTAACAGGTCAATTGGAGTAAATATTTTAATTACCTCCATCAAGTATGAGCCTGGCAGAAAGACAACCAAGTGCCTTGGAACTGTCCGACTCAACAACCTGAAATCTTCCCGGTATTGTGGTGGCTTCCAGTCCCATCCGTATAGCCGAATCTGGAATTTCCCATCCTGAATAATTCAAGAATAAAAATCAGGTGAAATATTCATGATTTTGGCTAATGGAAACCATGCAGGTCCTTGTTAGTTGCGTTAATTCCATGCTCATCCAAGGATAATTTACAAGCCTGCGGTAAATAATCCTTGGTCAAGCAAAAGAAACGTTTGTCAGCTTCTGTTAGCTAACAGAAGCTAGATAGATTTCAATTGTTCAACAATTAAGGAGAGTTTGTTAAATTGGGGTTAGAAGATTGTATATCCTTTCGGAGGAGAGGAACACTTACTGAAAAACTATGGTACAAGCTCCAGGACATACCTTGATGCCGAAGGGCAAGCAGGCTATACACAGCAGTGAGAGCATTATCCTGCTGATGTGCTCCCAGTACACGAAGCTTCACATTTCCAAGCTTCCATTCCTGGCAAAGAACGAAGACCACTCAGATTTTTGCTCTTGATTACACTTAGGTATAGAAACATTGCCTATATACGCAAAAATATGGGATCATCAACTGCAGAGATGCACCAAACTTAAACAGGAGTAAACTAGTGAAATCAAGAAACTTGGAGTAAACCTAACAAAGGTCGTAGACGGCTGTCACCTTATTTGACGCTCCAAATCCAATCTCAGATGGATTTTGAATCGCTAAATCGCAAAGTTGAAAAGGTTGGCCACTACGAGTGAACAAAATCCCAGTTTTACAATTTACCAATGATCTAGATACAGAAATTAAAGGTGCTGATTTGGCAGCGGCCACCTTCTCAAGAACATCATAAATTTGTGAATACTTCTGTGGGCCAACAATCACCTGAGAAACAACAATGTATAAGAAAAGATTGGGCATTGAAGTGTTTTGACAACATTCCGTTCATATACCAACAAATAGACTACGATGAAACATTTTTCGTCCGGCAGGAATAATCTATCCGAATGCGAACCAATGAGAGTACATACCGGGCGATTCTCCTTAATAATACCAGACTTGGCAAGAGCAATGGACTCTAAAGTCCCGCCTAAGGCTGCTAAATGTTCATAGCCAATGCCAACAATAACAGCTACTGCAAGTTTATCAGCTGATATCACATTCGTAGCATCCCGTGCGCCTCCTAAACCTGTCTGAGAACATTGATCATTTCAAAAACGAACTAAATCATATGCCTGCAGTCATAATTGTAGGTCCATGATGTCATCGAGTGCAAAAAGTTATAAATGTACATAACATTCAAGATATTCTAAGTGTATTCCAAGCCATCGCAAAAGCGTCTTCATACCTCAACTACGGCCACATCTACTTTCTCTCGAGCAAAGTGTGTGAAAGCGAGGGCCGTCAACACCTGCAGAAGCCCAAGTGACCGTGAGCATTATGTATGTGAAGATTTGAACAAGACAATCATCAAAAAAGATTGGTCCCATCAAAAAAGACAAAACCTTAGATGCCAAAGCTCTTAAAATCCTCTGGCTACCCCATCCTTCGTATAAACATTTACTGAGCAGGAACATTAGAGACTAGGTTCAGACTATGGCTGAAGTCATGGTCTTGATGTACCAAAATCCTACCATTACTATGGATTTTAATTTAACAACACTGTTGTCAATAGCTCTACGACGACGCGACCTGGGATATAGTCACCTGAGTGGCACCTCAAAGTGCGTAAGCAATCCTGATTCTTCAACAATAGCTTCATCTATAGTTGCCTGTAAATCATTCATCAGCCTCTTCAAAGAATTGGCGGAGATAGGACCTTCATTTTTGCCTGCAGTTATCCTTTCTCGTATACTCGTGACATGAGGACTGTAGATTAAAAAAACAAGATATATCAAGGTACCGAAAAATCACCTGATCCCTAAGAAAGTTTGTCAGGTTTTAGACCTCATCTTTACCGCTAACATCATATGTTCAAGCCGTATCTTCAAATCTCAGTGCATGACAACACATTCTTCTGCACATTATTCGGTTTCTTCCGTGCCACTAAGACAGAAGAGCATTGCATAAAACTAGAAATGAATAAATAAACTTTTATAAAGAGGGAAACCTTGTGTAAGTTCCCACACGTAGTCCTGCTGCTCGCAAGATGCTACTGATAAAGCTCACCGTCGAACCCTTGCCCTTGGTTCCAGCAACATGCACCACCTGACAACCCTAATCGATCTTAGTTGTAAATCATGCATTTAGCAAGACTACAAAACAAACTTTCAAGGAAAAAGAGGATGCCAAATTACGGTGATCGATCTTCTAAATTAAAGAATGCATGTAGACAATTGTAATATCAGTGTGCTCCTGGGATACAACAAGCATACCTCTCATTCTTCAACTAATAATATTCAAATCTAAAATCAAACTTTGCACAAGATATTAAATAGAGAGCTCAAGTAATGAGCAAAAAGCTCATTCGCATGAAGAGAAGAAGAGTCAAGACAGAGAAGTCCAAACAGAGAACAGGGTAGACGCAACTGGATATGCCGAAACAGGATTCCCCAGTCGCGAAAGTAGCCGCTTCATACGCTCAAGATCGAAGCCCGAATCCGAGTCTTCCCCAGCGCCTTTAGGCACACCCTCTTTCTCGTAATTCTTGAGCTTCTCCAGGTAGCGCAGCAGAATCACCTCCCCGTCTCCCTCCACCTCACGCACCATTGTCCCCATACTCCTCGAAGACAAAGGTCTTGATTCTATCCGCCTCGCTACTTCGACTTTTGCGATTGTTGGATTTCGGGAGCTACGACAATGATCGCTAACTGTAGAATACATCGCTTTAACGCCAAAACCCGGTAAGCCATCGTAGCCAACATCTGCACTGACAAATGGTAAGAACAACGAATCACTTGATTCACATTGAAGATTACTTGCAGTCCTAACGCTCTTCCTTCTACACTCTCCATCAACGAAAATCCTACCAGAATTATCATCGAATCTCATTGTTGACAAAATTCTCGTCCTTGAGGAAACGGGATCCAGCGTCGCTGTGGAAACCATGCCATTGCAGCCAAATCTGAAAAGATGCCAAGACGATCGCCATCGCATTGCCATCTTCAATGCAAACGCACAGTGAAATCTCCGTTTCCATGCACTGGAATTCACAGCCCCGCTCCGCCGCACACTCCTCAAAGCGCAGCCTCCTCGATTTGCAAACTTGCTGCCATAGCCATTGCGAGCACGGGAAACGGCGGCAACGTCCCTACTCACAGATCACCTTCTCTCTAAGACCGTGTAATGCATCCACTCAAATGGATGATATTTGGGAAAATCATCCACCCGAACAAAGAGTCAAGATCTGAGGGTGTGTTTGCACCTTGTCCTTTACGACACGAAATAAACCCCAACCGATAAATAAGTAAATAAATTCAGTATTAAAAATGGTCCTATTAAAACACAATTATTGAATTGAGACAACATGTAGGTGGTTAAGAGCATACTGCATTAAATGTTCTTAGATGTTTATTAGATTGAATTCTTGGTTATCCTTGAAAAAGAAGACTCACATGAGTGAATCTTAAGATACAATATCTAAAAGATGACGATATCATGGTTTCTATCACATAATTGTACCATAATTTTTAAAAGTCTACATTGATAACTTTCTAATCATAGTATAAATCTTCATATAAATATTTGTAGCTTTTTCTAAATTATAATAGAATATTTTTTTGTTTTTTGTTTTTTTTTCTTCTAAATAGAGTGACTTTAATATATTGTTATATGTTTTATAAAATATAACATAAAACGATATTATAAAATAATCATTTATTTGAATTTTTAGTAAAAAATTTTAAGTCCAATTCATTAATTTACATCAAAAAATAGGCAATAAACTGTATCACATTCATAGTCTATAATACTTTTTTATAGTTATTTTGAATATTTGAATTGATCATAATATTTTTAAATTTTAAATATAAAAAATACAACCATATTAAAATCTTAGATTAAAAATAATTACTTTAAGTAAGAAAAATATTTTAATTCACATAATCATTTTTATCATACTATTTTCTCTTAATATTACTTATATCACATTAAAATCTATATTTCATACAATATATAATATATTTTGTTGATTGATGTTTATTTAGTATTTAAATTGATAAACATCTTTGCAAGTTTAGAGATTGATTTTTATTTTAAAATTAATTTAAAAAAATTGTATGTTTTTAACTATCAACTATAATAATTATTGATATTTACTTAAAGTATATTCAAATGCTAGTTTTGTATTCTTTACATGATTTTAATCTTAAATTCATACACTTAGCCAACAAGATAGTCATACATAAATTTCTTGATATCTACAAGGCTTATAATGCAAGTATCTAAGTTACAAAAAACTTTTATTGTAATTTTATTTTTATTATAATAGTTACTTCTAAAAGGTTTAAAGTTTTCTAAATTTTAGGAGGCAGTGATTTAAATTGGTAAATTTTTTCATATTACTAAATATTCTTAAAAGCCATTGAAAAATATTAAAATTTCACAAAAGTGTGTTTGTACTTTTTATCAACAATATTTATTTAAACCAAGTACTACATATTAAAAAAAAATTATGTATGACAATTTGAAATAAAAAAAAATTTAACTTTGTATTCATTATTGTATTTCTTCATATGTTTGTCTACACAATTTTTACAAATCTTCCTTCAACAAGCCACCAAATTCATTTTAAAAACCATCATAGTCAAAATTTCTAAAGGATAATTTAAGTTTGCTACAAGTTTTAATATTACAATCTTAGAACCAAAATGAAGATCTTTAAAAAAAATATAAAAAGTAAAAAAATAAATAAATGGTAAAATATATTGCATTTGATACTACAACCTTATAAGAAATTTTTACTTAAATTAATCTAATTATTTTTTAAATACATTTTAAAAAATATATTTGATATTTTTATTTTTTCATGGTGTATGTATATCTATAGATATATATATATATATATATATAAATATACATACACCATGTATGTATATACACTTTTAGATTTTTTACTGTAGCAATTTTAATTTTTGATATACCATACATTTCTATTTATTAAATTAATTTATGATTATGAATTGAATAATTATTGTGATATTTTAAAAGATATCATAGTTAGGCTTGGGAATATTTTGTTGGTTCAAAATTCTCTATGTGGTCCTGTTAGCTACAAATATATAAAATTTAACAAAGGATTTGGTTAAAGTTAAGATTCATCTTCTATTGTGGTTGTAAAAATAATAATAAAATTTTAAGGCGATTTAAAAATATCTTTAAAAGAACATGTGGTTAAAGATGTATCTTGTAATATTTGGCCAACTATTCTTACTGTAAAAACAAACCTTAACATAAGTTTTTTACAATAAAACTCATTATTGGTGTAAACATTTTGTAATTTAATTAATTTTTTCTTTACCTTGTTTATTATTTATTTTATTTTATTTTTACAAAATTTTATGATGCACTATACAATTTACATAGATAATTTGATTTTAAGAACTATTAATCGAATTTAAAGAATATATTAGAAACAATAGTAATATTGTACATAGGTCAATAAAAGTAGATAAAGTGGTCTTAATACTAAACAAGTATTTGATGAGCTTAAATAATTATGATTAATTATTTGAACTAAAAATATAAAATTATTTTGGAAATAACTTATTATTTCTTAAACATGTTAACTATAACAAATTCCATGCAAAAAGATGTCATTATTTTATGCATAAATATATTTTAGTAAATTGTAAATATAAATATACTTAAAAATATAAAATAAAGTATCTTTTGTTATTATAATAATACTAAGTTGGATATTTTTTTTTTCATTGGCATTTAATTCCTGTAAAAAGTTACAATACACTTGAAATATGATTTAAACTAATGTATTTTTATAAGTTTTAAATTTAGAACAAAAAACTTGATATACAAATTATTTATCTTAGTTATTTTTTTATAAATAAACAATAGTATACTAACTGTTTAGATAATCACAATATAAAATATGAAAAATAAAAATTATCATGATTGATTGTAAGTTATACAAAATAAAAAATACAAAAATACAAAATACTTACTATCTGACATATAGATCATATTTCTTTTCTTGTTGGATTGATGCAATTTAAATAAAGATCATTAAAAAAATAAAACTAACTTAAGAAAATAAAATTAATAGATTTTAATAAAAATAAATTATGATGCAAGTATAATTTAAAAAATAATAGTTGATTTTCAATCATTCAAAATAATTAAAGTTGTAAGCTAAAAGAGTTACATTTAAAATTTAAAAAATAATAAGACCATATTGAACTTTACCAAAATATGATAGAATAAGTAGCTACTTTAATGTATTATAAAGTCAACAAGAAGAAATTGAGGTGATGGATAAAATTGATACATTTCATTACTCTTTAACCAAGGCATAGAAACCTTCTTGTATTCATGTGACAAATATCAAACATGAGAAGTAAAGTTGAAATAATAATACAAAAAACTATTTACGTCAATTTCATAGGAGATCTCCTTTGGTATGACCGAAGGAGGGCTCGTCGTTGGGTGCGTGCGAAGAAGTTCAAACTAGGTAGTTGCGAGGAAGTGTCGTCTCCACGTCGTGCTTGCTTCCAAGCTTCAACTGGCGGGAGGAGGGAGTCGGTTTGGCTGTAGTTCTTGCGAGGGTTGTCCACGACCTTCGTTCAAACTCCGAACTGCGAATTGGCAATGCTTCCACGACAACTCACCATTGTTGCACACCTCGTGCACTGATTGTGATTCCATTCTCACCATCAAACCTGCTTCCGTTGTCAATTGCCGCTCTCTCATTCCCTTTCGATTTTCTGTTCCAGTTGGAGTCGTCGAAGTGTCTATCTTCACTCTTGTTTGGAGAAAATTGTGTTCACAATTTTGACCTCCTCCGCTAAAGCATTGTTGAACTGTGGTTGAAAGATTCACTTGGAAGCGAGGTCGACGTTTATGCAATTGAATGGTGATTTATGGAACGATGGAACATGCGTTGTCTTGAAGATGATAATTCCAGTTGAGCGGAGTTTGTTTTCTAAGGGATTGCGGGTGGAGCTTTGAAGGTGGACGTTGGAGGGAGTTTCTTTTGTGGCACTTGCTGGACAGTTGTTGCAGTTGTTGATGATGACCGATACTAGGAGCGAGCCTACGTTGACATGGACAGGTTGATGCGAAAGTAGAGCTCGGCACCTGTATTCTGTGCAATCTGTTGCGACTCTGAGATGAAAATTGACGTCGTGTAGCACCTCTAACCGATATTACACGTCCAAGTGATGTGACAGTGCATCGCTGCTTGTTCAACATCCGGTTGCTGTTCCAAACACAGGCAGTTCTTGGTGCTAGCGAAGAGGTATTGTTCTCATACGTTAAATGGTCGAATTGGGGATGCTTTCTAACCTTTTGGGTTGTAGAAAATAGAGTGACCTAATTGCGAAAAAATCACTGAGTCTGCGATGAACTGCAGTTTTATTTGTTTCTTTATAATTGGAAAAGACATTTATGCAGTAGATTTTCCTTGTTTCTTTTGCGAACTTATGTGGAGATTTAATATGCATCGGAAAGCGGAAGTAATGACGATGATGAAGCTTCTATGACCTTAAATTTGATAGATGCTAACGTTGCCAGTGTCCACTGATGCCCTGATACGTATTGACTTTGAGTTAATTACGGTTACAATCACATCTTACCAGAGGTATGAACTGATTCTGTGGATCGCAGCTTATCATAATTATTTTTTCAATTGAACTAATAGGCAGAATGAACTGACGAATTGCTTTAATGCAAACTTCAAGTGGTTCCTCAACTTGCCTTTTTTTTCCTATTTAGCAATGCGTTGTTTGGGCTGTGCCTTTTAAATATCCTCATTAGATGTAATCAGAAGAAATCTGTGACGGCCAATCACCAAAATGGTTGTAGAACAATATGCACTGCCACTGACATTGATAATATTTTCCTGCTTCCCGATGTAAATGATTCATGCATGTCATGAACGTAACTAGTGAGGAAGACAATGTTTTATATCTACTAACAATCTTGGAATAGACATGCATGAGCTTCAACAGTTCACTAAAAAAGGAGAGTAAAATAACTGTCTTGTCGGAAGGCTTTTAGAGGAAGCCAACATACAAGTTTGCAGGTAGTGGAAGGAAATCTTAAAGGTCTCTCCATAACAATCGTCGTGGCTGTAAGTACGGCGTTAAGTAACTTTTTATAACAAGAGAGAGTCTCGAATATTTAAGTTGATGATACTTGGTGAAGGCTTAAGTTCTTAAGGATGATGCAGACGCGACTGCTTATCAATTGCCAGCGTAAATGACTGTCCCTGCTTGAGTGAGACAATCGCTTATGTGCATTGATTGAGGAATGGAGTCCAGAAGGTCTGCAGTTTGGAGAGGGATAATATCATAGAACGTTTCTGTAAGTAAAGCATGAACGAGTTCCGGATGGCAATTTGGGTGTGATATACCGTGAAGAAAAATCATGGGATGGCAATTTCATTTCATAGTGATTTACAAGATTGTCTGAGAAGAATCTAAAAAAGGCTTGAATGAATTGAATTGAAATGTGGCGGACCAGAAGATAGCGATTCTCAACAAGAATTCGTGATTCATAATTCCACTTATTGCCATTAAACCTGAAGAAATCATTCCACTATACTCACGGTTCCCGACGAGAAATCAAAATTACTTGAAGTTTTTAGCCCTAGTTTACGTTGAAAAATCCTGCGCCTTTCTTTACCGCTTCTAGATGATATAAGAATACCTTCTTTGAAACTCCCTGGACGTCGTGCATTGATCTCATTGTCAATCCTAATCATTTCAGGTCACGATGAGCCAGATGAGTACTCATCAGCGAGGCAGCAAACTGACCAAGATGCAGAAGATGGCCTCAATCAATGCACAGATGCGATTATTGCTGCCGAAGAAAGTATCTGACGATGACCAATTGGTGGAGTACGACTCAATACTGCTGGATAGGTTTCTCAATGTCCTACAGGATCTTCATGGTTCTGATGTCAAAGAGACGGTACATACTTTCATCACTGTGGCAACTGTGATTTTCTATTATCTTGTGGACAGATAAGAATGTTTTGACATTTTCCACAAGCAAAAGCAACGCAGGTCTGTGTGGTTATTTCGTCACCAAGGTTGTCTAGCTGGATTTCTTTTCGAAGAAAATGCTTGGAAACCTTCAAGTTTATCTTCAAACCTCAGTTGGTTAGCATTTACTGAAGTATTTTCGTTGGCTGCAATCAATGAAAGAAGCTTTCTTTAATTTACTGAACAATTCCTCCAAGTACCAGGTACAAAAATGCTACGAACTATCAGGGATGTACAGCAGGGTGGAAGGGCAAGGGGACCTTGAGAAACTCGAGAGACTAGGAGAACTCCTGAATAACCTGGACGCAGGTGACTCGATTGTTGTGGCAAGTTCTTTTTCTCACATGCTCAACTTGGGAAATTTGGCCGAGGAAGTACAAATTTCCTATCGTAGGCGAGTAAAGATGGCAAAGAAGGGTGATCTAGGAGATGAGAACAGTGCTCTGACAGAATCGGACTTGGAAGAGACTTTCCGGCGCCTGGTGAACCAATTAGGGAAAACTCCAGCAGAGATTTTTGAGGCCTTGAAACATCAGACGGTGGATCTCGTATTGACAGCCCATCCTACTCAATCGGTTCGACGATCTCTACTTCAGAAACATACCAGGTGTGTTTGAAAGAATGTTAGTGTCGTGCGAAGAAATAATTACTTCTATCAATTCGTTGACAAGATCATACATGAAGTGTAACCTTGCCAAGGAAGATTTGAACAAGTTTGTCTTGACCTCGCAAAGGGTAAAAAAGATGTCGTAAACACTTTAATGCTTCGCGAATTGTAGGATTAGGAGCTGCTTGTCGCAGCTGAATCAGGTTGATATCACCAGCGACGAGAGACAGGAACTAGATGAAGCTTTGCATCGTGAGGTATACCAGAGATTTTAAGCCCCTGAATATACTATAATCCTACCTAATGCAGGTCTGTAGCAGTTTAATTCCCCTCAAAATCTTTTGAAGATACAAGGATCATTCTCGCATCATTACCATTCTGTGATTAGTAGTTTTAATGAAATTTTGCAGAAAACATATAACAAAGTACTAATGATCACAACCAGAAATTGCCGTTGTAATGTGAACTATATCTCACAGGGATTGTTCACTTGTAGAGTGAACGTGCAGCAATGCACCTGGTTCAAGCCTGAAATAATGAATAACCTGATTGTAATAGAATCTTGTTTCTTTGCTTTGACAGTTAGAACTTCCCAAAATGATTTCTTGCTTTGCAATGAATTGACCTCAGGTACTCTCTATCTTTTAGATATTGACTAAATGACCATTACTGATGATGAGAGAGGTTCAATACCATGCGGTGAATGATCCACAGATTGGTGTGCTACGATGCAGATTCAAGCAGCATTCAGAACTGATGAGATTCGGCGCACACCTCCAACGCCCCAAGACGAGATGCGTGCTGGTATGAGCTATTTTCATGAGACTATCTGGAACGGATTGCCAATATTCCTTCGCCGTGTGGACACGGCTCTCAAAGCCATTGGTGTGGAGGAACGGTTACCTTACGACGTACCCCTAATTCAGTTCTCCTCTTGGATGGGTGGTGACCGAGATGGTCAGTCTTCTGTTGAAAGATTTTCATATTAAACATTAAAGCTACCATAGAACTTTGCATTAAATGTTGTGCTTTGCGCAGATTGCATAACGGAGAGCTTTACTGGTTCTAGTTTGTCTTTGCGTTTGAGTAATCACTCATGTTATTTGGTTGCAATAGCAATTGCGAAGATACCACACGTTTGAGATAGAATTTTAGAACATGTAGCAATATGTTCCACTAATCACTGATTCAACGTCCATCTTTTCAGGCAATCCGCGAGTCACAGCGGAAGTGACCAGAGATGTTTGTTTGCTGGCAAGATTAATGGCAGCGAATCTCTACTTCGCACAAATTGAGGATCTCATGTTTGAGGTTGACAGGTTTTCAATCTTGAACTGGTTTAGTGTTGTGCTTCAGTTTGAGAAACTTTAATCCAAAACAAGCTGTCGATGTGTATCTGCAAACGGTAGTGTAACTCCTGGCTTCTTGTCATAAATACGTGGAACATGAGGAGATTGATATCTTACATGAGTTTTAATTAGATTTGGTGAGCTCTTTGCAGTTTGTAGTTGCCTTTGAAGCCCATGAATATTATAATTAGCGCGTGCTAGCGTTCTACATTGTGGTCAGTCAAGTAACATGGCCTTTGCTTACGTGGCGGCTTGTGTATAGTTGTCCATGTGGCGCTGCAGTGATGAACTTCGCAATAGGGTACTTCAATTGACAGGAGCTACAAAAAAGGAAGCAAAGCATTACATAGGTACTAGGCTTCAGCTGAATGCAGTGTAAAAAAACATTGCTCAATATGCTGGTAGAGAATTGGAAGTACACGCGTGCTGAGTAGGGAAGGAGTTTAAATTAAGCCACCGATATAATGCGTTTCTGAATACATAATGCATTTTTTGGTCAATTTGAAATCGTAGAGTTTTGGAAGACAATTCCGTCCACCGAACCTTTCCGTGTTGTTCTTGGTGACGTTCGGGACAAGCTTTACCAAACTCGTGAGCGGATGCGGCAGCAATTATCGAGCGGCAAGAGCGAAATTGCATTGGACGAGACTTTCACGGACAAATCGCAGGTTAACATTTCGGCCATCATCTTAGTATCCGCAGATCCTCCAAATTACTTTTACAAGGAACTTATCGATTTAGGAGAAATGTTCACAGTGTGAAGTGTACAATAGACGTAAAGTGAGATTAAAATTTCACATTCATGGACAAAGGAGGAGAGTCAAGTGGCATACATGCTGGTGTGTCTTACCGTGCGTGATATGCAGATTATCGAGCCCTTGGACTTGTGCTACCGATCCCTGTGCGAGACAGGTGACAAACCAGTTGCGGATGGCAGCTTGTTGGATTTTATGCGTCAAGTATCATGTTTTGGGTTAAGCCTGGTCAAATTGGACATTCGCCAAGAATCAGAACGGCACGCTGATGTCATGGACGCCATCACCCTTCATCTAGGGATGGGGTCCTACAAAGACTGGTCTGAAGAAGAGCGCCAGGTGCGACCTCGCTCATATCGTGATTTTAGAAGTTTTTAAGAAGGCTTGTTACACTTCATCAACGAGCAACTTTTCCCATTTTGCTTGAGAAACTCAGGTCTAAATGATTGCTTTCAGCTGACACGGTGATCGGTAGTTGCTAAATGTAAGTAACCTGTGACATGGATTGCCAAAATTTTTGGAGGCCAATTTCCGTGTTACAAATCTTTACAGGAGTGGCTAATATCTGAGCTGCGTGGCAAAAGACCTCTTTTTGGATCCGACTTGCCCATGACTGAGGAAGTCAAAGATGTTTTGGAGACTCTACGTGTGGTTGCGGACCTACCCTCGGATTGTTTTGGAGCTTATATTATCTCGATGGCAACGACACCTTCTGATGTTCTAGCGGTTGAGCTTTTGCAGCGTGAGTGTCAAGTTCCTAAACCACTTCGTGTTGTGCCCTTGTTTGAGAAACTAGCTGACTTGCAGCTGGCTGCTGCAACTCTCTCTCGACTCTTTTCAATCGACTGGTACTTGAACCATATCAACAAAAAACAAGAGGTAACTGCTTGCTTGTTCGAAACAAAATTACAAATGGATTATATGCCGCAAGCTTGACGTTGGTAGATACAATCCTTGATTTGTGTATTTTACATTTATCCAAAATTGAAGTAAGATTAGAAATCGTTACTAAATTCTACGGATGCAGAAGAGTGATCTGTTCCTCGTTTTATGAGTTGATGTGAACATAGAAGCTTCTTTATATATATATTAATATCCAAATTCTTTATATACCCAGGTGATGATTGGCTACTCAGATTCTGGGAAAGACGCCGGGCGGTTGTCAGCAGCTTGGCAGATGTTCACGGCTCAGGAAGAACTGGTTAAGGTAGCAAAGCAATACGGAATCAAGTTAACCATGTTTCATGGACGTGGAGGAACTGTCGGCAGGGGTGGTGGTCCTACTCATCTCGCCATATTGAGCCAACCTCCTGACACTGGTGCGTTGCTTCTTCATGAGTCTTCATTTCCTTTCGTTGTGATCACAAACCACCAACATCAATTTTTAGAAGGAAAGAGTAGGACCTTACTATTGATTTTGTGGCTCCTTTTGAATATGTTGAGCGCAGTAAACGGGTCTTTGAGAGTAACCATTCAAGGTGAGGTGATTGAGAAATCCTTTGGAGAGGAAGAATTATGTTTTCGCACCCTGCAGCGGTTCACAGCAGCAACTCTTGAGCATGGAATGCATCCACCCTTTGCCCCTAAGCCAGCATGGCGAAATTTAATGGATGACATGGCTGGAGTTTCAACTGAAGAGTACCGATCTGTTGTAATGAAGGATCCAACATTTGTACCATACTTCCGAGCAGTAAGTTTTTGACAACCGTATTGAGAGTTCACCCACTGATCCCAACATCATATTTGTCATATTAGCTGATACATTTTGTTCTACCTTCAAATAATGGTATTGATATTGTGTAAATCAATAATGAGATTCTACATTCAACATATGCGATTACTTCAACAAAAAGAAATGGAGCCATTAAGTTCATTGTCAAAATCATTGTCGTCAGTAAACATTGTCTTCTTCAATACTGGACATATTTGCAGGCGACCCCTGAGCAGGAATACGGACGAATGAACATTGGCAGTAGGCCAGCCAAGAGAAAACCCAGTGGTGGCATTGAATCGCTTCGTGCTATTCCTTGGATATTTGCTTGGACACAGACAAGGTTTCATCTACCAGTTTGGTTAGGAGTTGGTGGTGCTTTGAAGCACGCATTGCAGGTGGACCCTAAAAATATGGGTATTCTTCGGAAAATGTATGACCAATGGCCATTTTTCCGGGTGACCATGGATCTTATAGAGATGGTGTTTGCCAAAGGAGATCCTCGTATTGCTGCATTGTATGACAGATTGCTTGTAAAAGATGATCACAAATCCTTTGGTGACAAGCTGAGAAACAACTACAATGAAACTAGAGAACTTGTTCTAAAGGTGCTCTTCAAACTTAACACTATGTTAAGGACATATCAGTTTCGCAGGCGGATTTTGAATCACCAACAGTGTTCTTGTAGACCTTTTAACCCAAGCAAGCTGTGTATAAATAAGATTAGTCAAGGTATTAGGACTTGAGAGCGTAGTCAAGTTTCCGCCAAAGTGACTGAAATTCACTAGTATAGTAGAAAAAGTAGTTAGTTCACAAGTAAATAAAATTTCAGGAATTTTCATCTCTAATGCTCAAAACTGGCCCACTTATCAAGTCACTTGATTATTATCTTAGTGATTAGGCTCAGTTCTGTCTCGTTCTTATCATCCTGCCGATATTAGTACTAGTTAGCAGACTTCATCTGTAGATTACTATAATACAATTAAAATAATTCACCTACCATTTAACTTTCTTAGACTTGCTTAGTGATGTGTGTTTCTAGGTTGCTGGACATGAAGACGTCCTGGAAGGAAATCCTACCCTCAAACAACGCTTGAGACTACGTGAACAATATATAACTCCTCTTAATGTACAGCAAGCCTACACATTGAAAAAAATGCGGGATTTTAGGGCTCAGCTTGGTGTTCATGAGGAGAATGCGAATCAGGAGGAGCTCCACAACGGAAAGGTTTCGTCCGAATTGGTGATGTTGAACACTACCACACAGTATCCTCCGGGGTTGGAAGATACTCTGATTCTCACCATGAAGGGAATTGCTGCTGGCATGCAAAACACAGGTTGAGGATTCTAATGGTCGTAATAAAAATCTCATGAAGGAGGCATGTGTAATACCTCCAGAGGGCTTTCTTACAAGAGCATGAAAAAAAACGGATGTTATGGTCAATTCCAGAACTTCCGAGCGGATTATTTTCATCAAGCCAAAGGTGTGAAGAGACAACCAGACCATTGCCAATTGATCTTTAGCTGGAGATCAACAGCTGATTGCGATAGTGGATCTTGTTTCGGCCAATTGCATGGCATGTGGTGTTCTTTTTGTACTTTAGTTACTACCTCGCTTCTTTTTGGTTGGGCATCTCTTATTGAATATTAAGACGCTTGAAAGATTTCTGAAGGTTGTCAAATTGGAAGGAGGAGCTGATGGTGAACCCGACACTACTGTCATGACCAAACCAAGCGTGACAGGCTCGTCATTCATGAAAACAAATTAGATGATAATTGTTCGCAAACCACCTCACAGCTTCGAACGATTTTGTAGATTTTACTGTGAAGTTCAGGAACTTGCCAAAATTATTCGAAAGGATACCATCAATGAACGTCACTGGTTGTAGGAATGTGCAGGGGCGTCACTCAAGACTCAGTAGGTGCCCGCTACGTACCAGGTTCTCAATTTTCATCATCTTGGAATACAGATACCAATCACGTCGTCCGACATTCCTCACCTGAAATTCGATTTTGGAAAGGGATGAACATTGATAGTGATGCAGATCCCCAGGAAAACATCCTGCTTAAATTTATACAACACGCTTGTCATGAGACGTGCATGAAAGGGTCAGGAGCATTTTTAGATGCTCAACAAGATCAATGTAACGCCTAAGTGCTTTCATTTATCAATAACTTTATATCTATCAAGTTGTGTAGGATTCCCATGAAGGAGAGCAGTCCAGAAGAGTGCTCCTATCTTTTCCTTCTCAAGGATCAGCTTCAGGAAAATCAATCTCTTCTTCTGTTAGGAGCAAGGCCCCGTCTGCGTGGTATTCTACTTTTTATGTGTGTGGAAATTGGAAGGTTATGTTTTTTGTCACCACCTGGATGCAATTTTATTATTTTGCATAGGGCAGATTGAAATGTGTGCCACCTCAAACTCTTCAAATGGTATCGCTGTTATCAGATCAGTGAACAACTACCAATCTACACCTCGTTGCATGTGAGATGAAAATCCCAATTCTATTTTTTTTTCTCAATGTCTTCGCCAGAGGTGTATTTGTTTCGTCCTCACTTCAAACTCCTGCTATGAAATATTTTTTTACTAAATTCTTATCCTAAAAACACTTTTGATGCAACACAAACCTCAGCATTAGCAGTTCTAATGTCTCCGGGCATTGCTTTATTCTTTGTGATCTTGTCATGTTCCTTTGAGTTGAGAAATATTATGCAGTCACTGTGCTATTCAACGTCTCTCATCCAAAACGGTTTCCTGCTTGAGTAAAACCATGGGTTGGCTCTAATTACAGTTTTCAAGTCATTTTTTTGTATTTTGATGGAATTGAGCAATACAATAATGGATTGTTGATGATATGTTGGGGACATTTACAGACAGAGTTGATGAGTATAAAATAGACAGACAGGAAGATATACCCATAACGTCGAAGCTAGAAGCAACTGTGCTGCTTCTAGGGTTTTGCAGGGCTTATTTCACAGTCTCGAGCTCTCCTCCGACTCTGGCTCTCAATTCCTGCCCTCGTATGGTGCCAAGGCCTGTTTATCGAAAGAGCAGCGGCGGGATTGTGTGCGGGGGAGAGTATGGAGAGCATTTACAAGGTGTCGAGGCAAATTAAGCAGAAGGAGAACTCGCTTTACAACGCACTGCGCTCCATTTACCACGATTCCTTGTTCGTGGCCGAGATCGCTGGTCTTTGGCCCCGCCTGCCCTTACTCGCTAATTTGCGTTGCGGCTTGTGGTATAGCCAACACTTTTATGACGTTTGCTACTTCAAGTCTACGGATGGCCACAACGGCAATTGGTCTTTCAATGTCACTCGCCTCAACCTCCATGTTGCTGAGCTTGCTGGTATCTTAAATCCTAAAACCTTACCTCTGGTTCTCCTCCAATTCAGTGCCGCACTCTTTCGATAGAAATCGTGGAATCGTTGAGTGCTCCATACATATTGCAGAGAATTGCAGTGAGCCTATTGTCAATTTTTATTTCTCCCTAGTCCGAGTGTTTCGTAAAATTGGTATACAAGAGGTATCTCTAGTCCTCAGCTTCCCGTACTGCACATGCTTGCCGATGCATTAAGTTTCGTCGTATGATCTTCATCAATACTTATCGTAATTAATTACAATCGGAAAATAAATACATTGTACTGAATTCGCGTTGTGTTGATGAGCTTTGCCTTGTTTAAAGCTAGGGCGGTTTGATTAGATAAAGTTTTATCGCTACGTTCGAACCTACGATAGTGCAGTTCTCACATAGATGTTAACCGGTCTTGTATCATCCCAGATACCTCAAAGGGATCAAGACTGGGATGCAGTATCGAATTGCCAGACCAGTAGATGCCTGAGTGAGAGCCAGGTATGCTCTCAGTTTAGGTTCTACAATCGCGTGTAGCTCATCGTAATTCAACCTTTACTGTTTTCACTCGACAATCATGCCTCTTACTAAATATTCTCGTGTGTTGTTGTCTGAATGGTTTTTGTATCCGCGTTTTTGCAGCACAGAAAGGCGGTTGTATTATAGTTGATGCTACAAGAAAAGGGAAGCGTTTTCCAGATAGCATGTCTAAAACATTACCTATTTGGGCCTGCGTAATCAATCGTGCTTTGGCTGATCTGCGGAAAAGTTTCGATGAAAACCCAAATCATCTGAAGCCCGAGGAAGATTTTCTTGACTCTGAAGAAAATAGTTCAAGAAGACATTCTTTGGATTGGGATTGCCAGCTTCACTTACCCATCTGGGTACCAGAAACTGAGAAGAATAACATTGTTAATCGCCTGGATACCTGGGCAGAGGACCTCAAAAACTGTGGGGCAAATCTAATACCTCTTGCTCGGATACTCAGGAAGCCCCTTAGAACGCTCTGGGTCTCTCAGAAGACAGTGATCTGGTTAAATGAAATTGTAGATACAGAGACCCTAGATTTTACTCCCATTTTCCTGGTTTCAGCATCCCAGCCAGTGAGCTGCACTCAACGGATGACTGATGTAGAGTTCAGCTGGAGTTATGTTCCAGGTGCGGCAGACGATGAAGAAAGTTGGGCACGAGGGCTCACCCCCTCCCTGTTCTGGAAGTACGTATATGAGCTTGTAGATGATGGTCCTGTGGATTGCAATCGCAAAGTGGCAGTCTTGGTTGAACATGAGCGTGTGTATAGAGCATTGAGAGGTCAAGATGCACCACAAGTGAGAGTGAAATCTGGCAGAGAATTATCTGTTCGTGCAGATTGTCCTCCTGGTGCAAGCTTCGCAAGTAACATTCATCTAGGCAAAAGTATTCCTTTGAGTGATAGCTTCGATTTGAGGAACTTAGATGCAAACGACTTGAGTGATTCTCGTTGCTCAGACAACGCATCCCATTCAAGACTTGAGGAAAGAGAGGTCCCAGTACTGATGGATGTAATTAGCCAGAATATGGATTCACTGTCTTTGAGTCATACCAATGGACATCCACCCGATAAAGTTCCTGGCATACACTGGATCGGTTCAACTGGACTTGCTGTGGGAGCTTCTACATGCTGTAAGCTTTTATTATCCCTTGTTTTGGATACAACGTAGGATGTACATAGTAGATTCACTCGCTCAGCTCTCTATGATATAGTTCGATCTCAACAAGTAGTTTTGATATTGTGATGAGTATTTTTTCTAAGGAACTTCGGTTGATCTTACTTTCAAATAGCGTCATACATCCCCATTCAGTGATATTGTGGCTTTTGAACTATTTATGTCAAGGCTGGAGGTTTTATTCGATTGATGTTTTAAGGGTGTTGTATTACACTCTCGTTGTGTCTATAGCTGAACATACCTTCTATGGTTAGCAGGCCAAGTGGACTCCCTGTGTAAGGTTGTTGATTGTGTTTTAGACGTTTCCTCTACTGGATGGTCAAGTTCAAGTAGCTGCGAAGATTCCGACCTTCACCTTCCAATTGTGGTATGCACTAACCCTCCATTACGTATTTCCTTAGAAATGAGGTCGGAATCATGTATTCTTGCATCAATTTGAAACTTGAGCAGGAATCTTGTATCATACACATTATCATCTCAGTTTTTGTGATTTGGAGCTTTTATTTTTTTTGGATTTCAGGGCTCAAAGTTTGACCGCCACTCTTTGGAAAGTCATCTACCAGAAGCCATCAAATTTGCGAGGGAGAAGTTGACAAATGGGTCCTCAATTCTCATATGTTGCCAAGATGGTAAGAAGCATACCACACCTGGATTAAAATCCAGTAGTTCGTCGTCATATGAACTGCTGCAGAAATTGCTCAACCTGTATTTTGTTTGGGATTTTGGTCCTTTTGTTCCACATATGCGTATGCTATCAGTCTTGCCGTATGACATTTACAATATGTCACGTCAAGTAAGCTATCCTTATCGAACGGTGTTCGTGCCTACTTGTGTGCAGGTGAGGACATTAGTGTGTGTGTTTGTCTAGCAATTCTGCTCTCTTGCTTTGATTCGGCAGGTAAATTTTGCAACGCTAGCTTGGATCGTGGAACCATTTCTAAGGCCGAGGTTCGGCAAAGTTTAATACTCTTAGCAAGTTTTCACTCAGGTGCTCGCCCATCCAGGGGTTGTCTGAAACAAGTGTATAACTATTTGAAAAATTTACAATAATCATGTACTGCTCTCGTCTACATGCATTTAGTAAGAATTTATCTTTTTTAGTTGATTGAAGTGGAAATGGTGGGCAGAGCATCTCAGGACGGAAACCAAGACTCTGGTCTTGGTAATTGAATAACGTTGGATTTATTGATCGTGTCACTAAGCAGTGTTACCCCTCGTCAATAGCTGCGCCGACAAGAGTTTTCGGACGACGCTATGAACGATCTTAGGGGAAAGGTTTGTAGCTCCACCGGAGATAGATACAGATTCAAGAGTCTGCGACACATCCTAAAGACTTCCCTGCAATTTCTCTACACCACTTCCACCACATTATCTTTCGGCTGTGAGATTCGAGGGGACATTGCTCATGGAAGTCGCTACTTTTTCTTTTGATGAGGTAGTTGCAGGGTAATTTGTGGCAAAAAAATGGACAATGATGACAGTACAGGATGCTTCTATTACTACAATAGCTGGGAATTGATATTTTGCGGTGAGGTTGCTAAGGCGTGAGTGTGTTTTCTTTTGAAGAGTATTCTCATTAATTAGTAGGGTCGTCAAGGTTAGAGTAAGAAGATTGCTTGCGGAAAAACGTGTAGAGAAAAGAAAAACCAATGGGATACAGTCAATTTGAAATTTAGCAAAGTATGCATTTTGTATCCTCCATGTTCAAGAGCACTTCTATAATTTTAACTACTTTTATAATTTTAGAAAAACTTACTACTTTTAGTTTAGTTCTTATATTATTTGTCTCACTTAGTTAGAATTGATAGAAAAAAAATTCATGTTTAAATGCAATATCCTAGATTGAGCATCTATTTGGTATATTAGCAATTTAAAGGATTTAGAAGTTTAAACCAAGGATTGCTTGTAATTTCCATATTTGTATCTTATAGGTGAAAAATCATTATAGGATTATAGTCATCTTTTTATTTTTGAATTCTAATCTAATTCTAATTTTTTGTAAGAGAATTCTTTTATTTATTAGATATATCATATATTCAAAGATAGATGATGTGAGATGTTAAAATGCATGTTTTTAAGATTTGAATCCAAATTTGTTTTATTGCTTCTTTTGTAGTTAAAAACATCTTTAATACATTATAGTCATCTCTTATATTTCTTATTTATATTTTGGAATTAGATAATTAAAAAAAAGGAGATATGTTTGCATATCATTTTAGATGTTTGATTTTCTTCAATAGAGTGTTTTAATAACTCGCTTAAATAACAAAGCATTTATAACTTTTTTAAAATAATAAGATCTAAGATTTTTTTATTAATTTAAAAATAAAATAGCCAAATATAGACAATATAAAAACTTATAGAGAATTTAAAATAAACTAGCAAAAATATAAGAATAGATGAAATACCAATAAATTTAAAATAAACTAGCAAAATACAAATTAATCTATTTAAATACTACTTTGACACAATGAGGCATCCAATGCCACATATTGTTGTTATACTATAATTGCTTACAATATGTAAAAACCAATCAAAATATGTAATCTATTCATAAATTTTAGTATGAGTTAGAATAGTTTGTAAAATAATTTAAAAGAGTTGATATAAGAAACTTTATTTTGGTTTATTTTTTTAGTTTAATTATGGCATTTAAATTTTATAGGAACTACATGTTTAATATGAAGCTTTGAAAAGAGATTTGAGACTTAAAAGATTGAAATCTAAGCTACTAAGAGATTCATTTGTAAGAATGAAGGCAAAGAATGGATGGATGAAAGTAAGGTATAGAGGAACAAAGGCAAAAGATAGAAGAATGAAGGCAAGAGATGGAGGATTTCATCCCATTGGTTGGACTTCATATCCATTGGTTGATCTTCATGTCCAATGGATTTTTAATAAATTATCCATAGTATTTTAAAGGTTTGGATGACTTTGGAAAGAATATTTGGAAAAGATAAAGAAAGGATTATAAAGTTTAGATTTTAAATGACAATATATGTACAGAAATTAAGGAATTTGAAATTGGAATGAAGGAGATATAGTTGTTTGAAGTTAAGATGTGGATTTAAGACATACTATCATTCTTTTAAAGATATGAGGAGTTATATTAGTGCTTTTATAGATTAGAAGGAATAATTAAAGAAGTGATTTCAAGACCTACATCTTGCATAGAAGAATTATTATATTTGAAGTTTGGAAGAAGGAAATATTGGAAGTTGAAGACATCAGATTTAATTCTAAGGCAATAAATAGATCATTTTGTTAATATTGATGATTTCTACCATATCTTGAGCTTTTGGATGAATTTTTGCTTAAAAACTTTTAAGATGGTGAATTATTATATTAAAAACTACATACCAATTTTTATGGCATTTGGACATTTATTTTGTGAAATATGAAGAATTTAGCACACGAGTGTCTATAAATAAGTATTTGAAGCTACTATTAAAGTCTTGGCAATATCTAAAGATTGGCAATAAATTAATAGTTGAAATTTATTGTGGTAGCTATTGAAAGTACATCAATACTTTATGTAAAATCTAAATACTTGTAGATAGTCCAATTTAGAGATATTTATTGTTGAAATTCAAAAAAAAACTTTCTTGAGGTTAATAAAGGATTTAGTATATTTTGCTATATTTTGATAATTTTAGAATACTTAAGGCTTGTATACTTGATATAATTGCCTTTTTTAAGAATAATTTTATATAAATTTGGAATTTTTATTTATCTTAATACTTGATTGAGAAATTAGTGATAGCCAAAAGGCTAGTGCTTTTTAGAAGTAAATTCTCTCTATTCCAATATTGGTCTTGCTTTTTATTTTTAGTGCAAGGTCTATATCCTATTAAATCTTCTACAAAACCTTCTTCAGCTTGATGGAAATATCTATAGAAGATTCTAATTACAAAAAAAACTAAGAAGTTTCTAGAAGTTTATGAAGCATCTATGAAAGCTTCTAAAAATATTTTAGAAGATTCTAAAAGATTGAAGAAAATTTAATAAGATTGAAAAAGATTCTAAAATATTAAAAAAGATTTTAAAAGATTTTAAACAATTGAGAAAGATTTTAAAAGACTACAAAAGATTCTAGAACGTTCTAAAAAGTGATAACTTGGAGTATATTCATGACAATCATTTGTTATGGCATTCCAATTCCTTTCTTTAGTCTCTTTTATAAGAATCCTTCTTTAAGCAAAAATTTACATGTCTTTTATCTAATTTGTCTAAATTTTTTTGTAAACCAATTTGCTTGCTTAATCAAGGTATTTAAATAATAATCAATATCCAACAATTCTCCTTTATAAAGTTCTTTAAAAAAAAACTTGTCTTCTTTATTAAGATTTGAAATCAAGTAAAATTTTATTCCAACATTATTGATGTCTTCAATCATCCCATCTTTATTATCATATCTTATTCCAAATAGTATGTTTGCCACTAAATTATCTTTTTTAATAATATGTTTAAATTTCGAATTTAATGATTTGATATAAGTAATCCATCTTAGCATTGAAATATCTAATATTCTACAATTAATAATCATCCCAAGCAAAGATAAGCAATCTATTTCAATTACTACTATTGCACCAATGAAATAGTCTTTTTTAGCTTTTATAGCCAAAATAACTCTCCATAGCTCTCTTTTGACTTATGAATATGTATATTGGCAAATATTCAAAATCTTAGCTCCAAATTGAACTACAAATCTATTTCCACTTATATCATCTTGACCTATAGTCCACCTAATAGCAATAGAATTAGTATCTATAATAAGAATTAATTGTCTATTATACTCATAATCAATTCTTCTTAAAATTGGAGGTAATAACAATAACGCCTTTAACCTTTGCATTGCTTTAATATGCTTCTTCTCTCATTTAAATCAATAATTTTTATATAATAATTCATATAATGGATCTATTATATGAGTGTTGTTGTATTGTAATTCTTTATAATATATAAAAATTAGTTAAAATATATAATATTTTTATAAATTCTAATATGTATTAGATGGTTAGTAGATTAAATTAAAGGGAGTTGATATAAGAAAATTTATTTTGGTTTTTTTTACTTATTTTGATTATGGCATTTAAATTATGTAGAACCTAAATGTTTAATATGAAGCCTTGAGAGGAGATTGCGGGCCAAAGATGAAGAATTAAACTACTAAGAGGTTTATTTGGAAGAATAAAAACTAAAAATAGATAAATGAAGGTAAGAGATAAAGCTCTTCATTCTTATTGGTCAATGGTCATATCCAATAAGCTTTGAGGAGGCTGCCTACGAGAAGAACAAGGATTTTGGTAATTTCAAAGAAGGCATTCAAAAATCAAAGACTAGGATTAGAAAGCTTATTTTTGTATTACAATTTTGGTATAAAAATTGAAAGATTTGGAATTTTTATGAGGGAGAAGTAGACACTTGAAGTTTAGATATATAAATAGTATCTATTGTCACTCTTTTGATGATACAAGGAATTGTATGAGAGCTTTTGGAGATCAAAAGGTGCGACTAGAGGGGTGATTTTAAGTTCTACATTTGGTGTAGATAAATTATTACATTTGAAGTTATAAAAAAGAAGATATTAGAAGTCAAAGACAGTAGATCAAATTCCAAAGTAGTAAGTAGACCATTTCATTGATAGTGATGGTTTTTGCCATATCTTAAGCGTCCAGATAAATTTTTGTCCAAATCTTTTCAAAAAGATGTATTATTATGTTGAAAATCTATACATCAAAGTTTCATAGCATTTGGACTTTTAACATATGAGATATAAAGAATTTAATATACAGATATTTATAAATAAGCATTTGAAGCTACTATTAGGATTTTTGTAATATTTAAAAATCAATAATGAATCAACAGTTGAAATTTATTGTAGTAGTTTTTAAGAGAATATTAGTACTTTGTGTAAATTATGAATAGATTTGGATGGTTAGATTAAGAATTATAGATTATTAAAATTCACAAAAATTCCCCCTTCCTATAGATGAATGAGAATTTAGAGTTTTTTGTTATATTTTGAGTGTTTTATGAAATAAGACTTATATATTGGGTGTAATAACCCTATGAAAAAGAATTTAATATAAATTTGAGGATTTTTTTTATTTTGGATCTTAGTTGAGTAATTAGTGGCAACTAAAAGCCTAGTATTTTTTTGAGGCAAATTCTCTCTATCACAACAGCGTAATAAAGAATTTATATATAATAAAATATATATGCACCTTAAAACCTACATACTTCTATTAAAGAGTCACATGTCTCTTTCATCCTTTCAATTGCATGAACTTTACTTAGATGTAATTTTCTTTTATAAAATCGACATAAATAACCAAGAATCACAACTTCATATATTCCAAATGTAGATTTTGCTCTAGGTAGTATAAGATGAACTTCTTTAAGTCAAATTAAAATCTTTTCATAATCTTGTATAGGATCAAAAATATACTTATAACACCCCTTTTTATCTAAAGTCTTATCTTTTTTTATTTTTTATTTTATTTTTTTCCACCCTTTGATAAAAATATCATTTAAAAAAGACATAGCTTTTTTAAAAATAAAATCTCTCAACACCTTCTTCATTCCATTCATCATATCCACAACTAACTTAATAGGCATCTTATAGAAGAATTCACATTTTAAAAATTCCAAGTAGTATTCTCATTATTGCCATATTTTTACTTCTATATATAAGTTAAAATTGATTATAATCCAAATATAAATCACCCACTGAATAAATTATCCTTCTTATAAATGCTTTAGTAAATTCATCTATTAAAGGTCTTATATCTATATTTTTAATAATTATTATATTTATTGGCTGTATATCTTGGATAAATTATAGTAATTTATTTTTTTTAGACATTATAAATCAACAATTAGAATATGGAACAAAAAAAAAATTTAAAATCTTTATTTGTATCTTTTCTTTTAATAAGTCTATTAATTTAGGTAAATGTGCCCTTTGCACTAGAATTGGCCTCAAGTTCCAAGGCATATGTAGTATTGTGAAGATAACCATAGGAGCTACAATATTAGGATCTATGTATCTTATCTCATAAGGTTCAAAAGCAAATAATTTATCTCATTTTGCAAGCATCTTTTTGAAATATATAATTTCCTTTTATAATAAAGAACCATCAGATCTAATTTTTAATTCTTCAAAAGTCTTTTTGGTGAGTTGGTGTCCAATATTCCTTAGATCTCTTAAATTCTTCTTTTTTGATGCTTCTTCCATTTGTTCTTTAGAATCCTCTAACAAAAGTCCCACAATAGGTTTCATCTTCTTATCTACTCTCTTATATTTTATTTCTACAATAACCTTCAATGCTTAAAAAGATTCAAGTATAAAATAAATCTCATTTGAATGAATTTGTATAATCTTATCATCATCTCTTAATACAATTGATACAATCAATTCTAAAGAATCTTCCAATCTATTTTTTTTATAAACATAAAAAATCTTTTCATCATCTTTTAATATTTTCAATTCACATAATTCTTTTTCAACATTACATAGTTTTTTTTTTTTTTTTTTTTTTTTTTTAAATCCTTAATTTTTTTATACATAATACTAATATTTTTAAAAATACCAATAAAATTAGTATCAAAGGCACCTACATCTTACAAGAGTATCTTATCTTTTGTACCTCTATAATCTTGCTTTATAGTGGTAGTCTTTTAAAATCCTTAAATTCTTCAATAATCTTTAGCAATGGATTTTCTTTCAATCTATTTCAATTCCACTCATAATTAAGAGGCATAATTAAAAATTATATTACTTTTTTTCTATCTTCATTATATTTTTATATATAAGATAAATTATTATTAAGTATCTTTGTCTCTATTCATATTCATTTAATATATGATTTTTCTAAAATAATCAAATAAGATGTATCTCCATTAAATTTTTTTGTTCTATTGTAAAATTTTCAATCTGGATCTTAATATCTAGACAAGCTCTATATAACTCAGCTCATGTATAATTAGCCATCCATATTGTCCATCTATGCTTCATAGATGGACAATCCTTATATATCATGTAATGATGGACAATCCTTCTTTATCCTTTTATACCAAATTTTCATAGAATTTGGATATTTAATTTATAAAATATGAAGAATTTAATATGTAATATCTATAAATAAGAATTTGAAGCTATTATTAGAATTTTAGAAATATCTAAAAATTGATATAAAATTAATAATTAAAATTTATTGTGATTGTTGATTAGAATATAATTGTATTTTATATAAAATTTGAGTACTTGAATACCGTCGAATTTGGAGATGTATATTGTTGAAGTTTGGAAAAAATTTCTCCTTAAGATTAATGAAGGATTTAGTATATTTTGCTACATTTTAGAGATTTTAGAGTACTTGAGGCTTGTATATTTGATATAATTATTCTTTTTAGAAATAACTTTGTATAAATTTGGAATTTTTATCTATCTTGATACTTGATTGAAAAATTAGTGACAATCAAAAGTCTAGTGCTTTCTTAAAACAAACTCTTCATATCTCGACAATGCACTTTATTTCCTTGAATTTGTCTTTTAAAAGAATTTCTTTATTTTATATTATTAGAATCCTTCTTCTTCTTTTTTTTCATTAAAGCTTCATATTGGCTCTTAATAATATATGTATAGATTGAAAGAGCTTCTAAAAGATATTTTCAATTAGTAGTACTACAAATTATAGTAGTAATTCTTAATAATATTTTTCATGGCATCTTTCTCTTTTGGAATGGAAAATTGACAAAAGACCAAAATCCACTTGTTTCCATATTTTTATTGAAGTCATCATTCATCCTAATACCATAACTTATAACTTCTTGTATTGCAATTCCATATATTATCAAATAATTTTAAACCAATACTTTTATATCTCTCTTATCAAAGTTGGTTTGAAGAAGATCTCTAGTATTTTTTAATGTGATTTTTCCATCCTTTCAAAAAATAACTTCTTATTGCATCATATTATTGAATTCATCACAATCTTTTTAAGAATGAAAAACATCATCATATCAAATACATCTTTGTATATATCCTTGTTTAGAAGTAGCCTTCGAGTTGTTTGTAGAAGACTTCTCTTCAAGCATTGCAAGTTTAATTTGAAGATCTTACATTCTACATATGATCTTTTCAATTTCTTTATCTTTTTTTTTTGATATAATCACTAGAATTTGGATAATAGGCATGGTTGATTGCATAGTAGATACTTGAATTCTAGATGCTTGTGCTACTTATTGGATATTAATCCTATTTTTTTTTCTTCTTATTTTGTAAGCAATCCCATAGCATCTTCAATATCCCTTCACTTTGATGTTAATCCTTCATCTTTTTTTTTTGTCTTCAAGAAGAACCTCCAATTTTTCTTATAACTTTCTATCAACAACTGAAAGAAATTATTAAACTTTACTTGACTCCAATATTAATTTTTCTATCTTTGACCATCATTATATTATTATTAAAGATAGAAAAATTATAAAAAATATTATCTTTATAATCATTACATTATTGTTACTGTATAAATAATATAAATATAAAAAATATACTTATAATATTTGGATCTATGTACATATCTTATCCTCTAATAGAAAATCTATTAGAAGCTTTATTTGAATAATCATCCAAAGCTCCTATTGAAGTTTCAACTTTAAACTTCTTATCTTTTTTTTCTATCAAATACAAATAAGAATGAATAAAATCAAATACCTCCTACCTCAACCTTTTACATCAGTTTCACTACTTATATTGTGTTATATATTGTCTTATTTGAAAATGCATTAGATACTTGGTTGTAGAAGGTAAATTTATATATATTAGGGACATACACTTTGGAAATTCACAAAACCTTTTAGAACATTCTCGAGGTTTCTTAATTAGTAGAAGTTACTTGAGAAGCTTTTTAATTGGTGAAAGTAACTCTAGAAGCTTTGTAGTTAGTTGAAAGAGCTTGAAAAGCTTTTAAATTAGTAGAAGCTTTTAGAAAAGCTTTTTAGTTTGATAGAAGTTATTTAAAAAGCTTCTAAGACAAGAATATATATTAGAGCCAAGGTTGAAGAATTCTTCAGTCTTAATAATGCATCTCTTAGAGTTCTAACTTCCCTTTCTTGATATTGTATACTCATGTAGATAATTCAAATTCTTATAAGTTTTTTTTTGAAATTTCTTTTTATTTCAAGCCTCTTATGTTGTATTCTCGTATCTTTGATAGTTTTTCAAAATTGTCTTCATCGTAAATATCAGAGTTGGATCCTTCTTATTAGATAGTAGATTATTCCTCTTCTTGAAGGTATACTAGTACTTTAGAGGTTGCAAATTATCCTCTTTTAAACTGATATTTCTTTCGTTATAATATTGGAGCTTTATCTCTCTTGTAAGAGAGTGGATCACCTCTCTCTTTGAAGGTCTTAAGGCATTTTAAAGGTTTTAAATTATCCTCCTCTACACTGATATTATCTTCTTATAGATTCATTTTTTTTTTTCTCTTAGAATGGTTTGAAGTCAAGACATTAATATGACCAAATCTTTTGAGTCCAAGTTAGATGCCATCATAAGTACTCTTACTACTTTATCTGCTAGGACTACAAAGATTGAAGGGATTATTATAAAACTTAATAATGACGCAATATTTGAAGTATCACAATTTAGACTACACCTATCTCTAATTTCTATACTTGAAGATGTACTACTATCTATGTTGTTTAAAGAAAATCTACTTGCTCAGCAATATAAAAAGCCTCAAATTAGTCTTCCAAAGAAATATGAACGTTCAAAGTTTGAGGGTTTGTGAATCAAATTTGATTGATAATGGTTCTATAACTTCATACCTATTCAATACGAAAATTATAGATTGGATTGATTGACACCTTGTTTATAGGACAAGCATTATCATGATTTGCTTTCTTGTTTAAAAAAAAATCTCTAATTTTAAGTAATTTTGAAGCTTATATGGAAGCATTTGCAGAAGCATTTGGAAAAAATGACAAGGCTCATTGCGCAATAGCTAAGATCCAAGTATCAAGATAAAAGGTGCATTCTATATCAATCTATATATCTAATTTTAAATAACTAATATAGAATATTAAATAGGATGAAGAATCCTTGATGAATCAATTCTATTGAAAAATAAGAGATAATATGAAAGATTTATTATTATTACTTTTGGATCTACAATCGCTCAATAAAGCCATTAATTAAGCTGTGAAATGTGATAATTGACTATTTCAATATTGTCAAGATGAACGTTCATAGGCTTCAGTAAGATAATATACAATCTGACATATTTTTGCTATATTGGCAAGCAGTTTGAATTTGTATTTAAAAATAAAAGATATGAAGATTGATGCAATATGTCTTAAACCTCTTAGTCTATAAAAAAGAAGCATTATAAGAAGATTTATATTTATATTATGATAAGAAAGGCTACAAGGCTTGTAATTGTCTAAAGAAATAAAATCAATACATTATCAAAATCAAAAGTATAATTATTTAGAAAAACAAAGATATTCAATAATAATAAGAACCATGTAGCTAGATAATTCATCATTGCAAAATTATTTAGGTTCTTAAATTTTTACTCAACTTTCTTGTTGCTTTATAATTCTTTTGTGTTTTGGCCTTCAAAAGTTCCAAGCAATTACCTAGTTAGATTTAAGGGCATCCACTTGTTTCTTAGATGAGGCATTTGCTAAGCTTAATAAAATTCTTTTGGTACAAAAATCCAAACTTATTCATATAGAAGTAATAGATGGACAATTTTTATCTTTTAATAGTATCATCTATGCAACAACACCTATAGAAGTGTTATTTAAATACCATAGCAACCAAATTGAGTTCAACAGTATTAGGACTCTTTCAAATCTTGTTATTCTTGTACTTTCTTGGTTGAAAAATCATGATCCATCTATAGATTGGAAGTTATAAAGAATGACATTTTTTATAGAAATCCTTGTAAGAAAACTTTGTAAAAAGTCATAAGTTGATAAGTCTTTATTTATTGAAGCAAGGACTTTTATAAGATTGGCCAAAAAAGATACGCCACTTATTATTTATATAATTCCAATTAAAAAAGATATAACTTCATTGGTAATTATTTTAGAATAGTATAGTAAATTTTAAGATGTTTTTTTTTTTAAAATATTAATATATTAGCATAGCACTAATCATATGATTGTGCCATAGATCTTTAAGAAGGAATGTAATTACTTTTTGGCCTAATTTATAACCTCTTTTAAAATAAGCTTTTGGCATTGAAAGATATTATTGATAAAAATCTTATAAAAAAATTTATTAGGCATTTAAAGTTTTCAACAGGTGCACCTATATTCTTTGTGAAGAAAAAAGATGGTTCTTTATATATATGCGTTGATTATCACAGATTGAATAAGATAATGATGAAAAATTATTATCTACTATTGTTAATTTCAAGATTTTGGAAACAACTTGGCCAAGCTAAGATCTGTATTAAGATAGATCTTCATAGAGTATATAACTTGGTATAGATCAAGGAGAAAGATGAATGAAAGATCACATTTTGGATAAGATACGAACATTTTGAATATAATGTCATATCCTTTGGATTAACAAATATACCCGCTGTTGTGATGTAATGCAACTATTAGGTGAAAGAGTGTGGAAATAGTATATTATAGAAGATCTTAGTTCAAAATATTGTAGCAAATTATCTTAGAAAAAAATAGATAATAGTAAAAAGGGAATAAAATTAATGGATTTTAATGTTGCCTTTTTTATAAATGAGCTTCTATTTACTTTGTAGGGCCATAAGTAAGGCAAAACAAAGTAGATTGGCAAATAAAATGATATAAGCATATATAGGAGAGAGTTAAGAAGAGATTTCAGAAAAACTTACTACAAAAATCTTGAAATAGATACCCGGAAAGGACCAGTTATGAGCTAGGGTCGAAATCAGACCCTGAGGCACAAAACTGCATGCTTGTGGCGGATCCGGGGGGTTTTTGTAGATTAGAGATTGGGATTAGAGAGTGGACTTGAAGGATTTTGTATAGGAGTTGGTTTTGAGTGATTTGGAGAAAAAATGACTTTGTAATAGCTTTACAAAGTTAGAGTTGTTTTTGGCAATTTGGGATTTTGTGAAATAAAATAGGGTTGATGTTTTAGGCAATTTCAGAAGTTTTGTAGCAGATCTATAGCTAGAAATTTTTGGGTTTTTGGGTATTGTTGTAATTAATGTGTGCTATAAATTTGAGCTGAATCTAACAGTTTTGTTGTATGTAATTGAGATTTAAGTGGGTCAAGGTCTCAGAAATTAAGTTTTGAAGGTCAGTTAGGGTTTCTAAGATCTTGAGCAATTTGCTAGTTGGAGTGGAGTAATTTTTGTTTGTGTGGATAATAGACTTGTTTTTCTATATGCATTAGTGATTTGAGATTGATTGAATGGTGAAAAAGAGAGAAATCAGTACTGGAAGATCAACATCAAGGTTGGAGAAGGAGGCTGATCAACACCTGAGAAGTTTTTGGGATTTTTCTTCCATTTGATAAGTTCGATTTCTTTCAAATTTGTTGTGCTTATTGTTGACTAAGAGATTGAAAGGTATACTAAGTTTTAAGTAAGATCAACGGTCTAATCAGCAGATATTGAGGTTCTAATTTTCCTTAGGGTTGATTTGAATTGGTTAGAATTTGGTTTAAGATTTGATTAGGATTTGGTTTAGGGTTTAAGATTTGCTTAGGATTTGATTTAGGGTTTAGGAATTGACTTAGGATTTGACTTAGGATTTGATTTAGGTTTTGACCAGGGATTGACTTAGGGTTTGAACAGGGTTTGACTTAGGATTTGACTTAGGTTTTGACTAGGATTTGACTAGGATTTGGCCAGGGTTTGACTTAGGGTTTGACTTAGGGTTTGATTTAGGTTTTGACCAAGGATTGACTTAGGATTTGACTTAGGGTTGGACTAGGGTTTGACTAGGGTTTGACTCAAGGTTTGAACAGGATTTGACTTAGAATTTGACTTAGGTTTTGATTAGGGTTTGACTAGGATTTGGCCAGGGTTTGACTAAAAGTTTGACTTAGATTTTTACCAAGGTTTGACTTAGGATTTGATTTAGGTTTTGACTAGGATTTGACCTAGGATTTGAATAAGATATGACTTAGGATTTTAAGATTCTATTTTTAGTATTTTTTAAATTTAATATTTTATATATTATTTTCTATTATAATTAATGTATGATTCATTTACTCTTCTTTTGTAATTGCTTAAAGATTGGATCAAAGTTTGATTAGTATCGTTAAGATTTAATAGAAGTTGTTTAGAATTCTATTAGAGTTGTTAGGATCTTGTTATTGTGTATTTCCTTTTTGTCTTCCACAGCCAAGTGCCCGGAGCATTCTCGAGCAAAATTGCACATATTATGACACCACTATCTTTTAGTATTTAATAAATGACATCTTTTGAGAGCATCTAGATAAGTTTGTAGTAATCTATCTTAATGATATCTTAATCTACTTAAAAAATTTAGAAAAATATGAAGAGTATGTAAAGTTGGTATTATAAAAACTATGAGATATAAGTCTATATACCAAGCTAAAAAATAATATATTTTATCAATTAAAGATAGAATTTTTGAGATAAATCATATCTATTGAAGATTTGAAGATGGATTCTAAGAAGGTAGAAGTGATTATTCAATGAATCATTTTAAAGACTGTAAAAGACGTATAATACTTTTTTGAATTTGTAAACTTCTATTAGATCTTCATAAAAAATTATTCTCAAGTTTCTACCTTTTTTATTTAATTGACATATAAAGATAAGTTGGAATGGAGGCCTTAAGAAGAGAAGGTATTCCAAGATCTTAAGATAACATTTACCATAGCTCTAATTTTGGTGCATCTAAATTTTATAAAAGTATTTTATATAGAAACTAATACTTTAGATTTTGCAGTAGAGATCATACTTTTACAAATGGATATAGATAATAAATTCTATCTTATTATATTTTATTTTCAAAAGTTTTTTGCTGCCAAAATTAACTATAAAATCTACAATAAGAAATTTCTTATTATTATAGATTCTTTTTAAGAATGGCATTATTGTTTCAAAGAAGCAATGTATCTTGTGACTATATATACAAACCACAAAAATTTGAAATACTTTATATCAGTTCAAATTTTTAATTACCATCAAATTTGATAAAATATATTATTATCTCAATTTATTTTTATTATTACTTATCAACCTAAAAAGCAACAAAGATTATTTGATATTTTATCAAAGAGATCATATCTTATACCAAAGATAAGAGAAGCAGTATTTAATCAATAATATGCAACTTTATTGAAATTGAAGCAATTTCATATTTATGCAACTATTACATCAGCATTTATTGATTCTAGTTTCTTTAATGAAATGCATGTTACAACCACTAATGATACTTTGGCCCTTCATGTCAAGCGTCACTTTAATAAAAATATTGACAAGATTAAGTTCAAAGAAGACCTTCTATATTTTGAAGAATGTTTGTATATCTTGAAAGGATCAATATAATTACATATGCTTCAATCTTGCCATGATTTTCTAGCTACAAGTAACTTTAAATTGAAGAAGACCTTGAAATTTATTTCTTGAGATTTTTGGTGGCTTCAAATGTAGAACGCTATCAAGAACTTTGTACTGTCTTGTGATATTTGTTTAAGGTCGAAGAATCCTTGATATTGCCCTTATAAACTTTTACAACCTTTTTTTATTCTAAGATAATCATGATCTTTTATCTCGATGGATTTTATTATGGATCTATTGCCATCCAATTCATTAGACAACATCCTTGTGGTAGTTGATTGATTCACAAAAATGGCTCATTTTATTTCTTGTAAAAAAACTACGTCTAGTAAAGAAGCAATAAGGTTCTTTTTTCATAATATATATCAATATCATGGCCTATTAGATGATATCATATCCAATCAAGGATCTTAATTTGTATTTAAGTTTTAGAGATGTTTTTTTAAAATATTAAAGGTGGATATTAAATTTTTTTTAGCTTTCCATCCTTAAATTGATAGCCAAATAGAATAAGTTAATCAAGCTTTGGATAAAGTATTTATAATATAATATCAATTATTAATAAGAAAATTGGATCTTATATTTATTATTACCAAAATTTATATATAATAATATTATTCATATCTTAATTTAATAAATATCATTTTATTCCAATTATAGATATCATATGAAGCTTGATCTATGGAATATATTAAAAAATAACAATCCAACAGGTAAAGGATTTCTAAAGCATCTATTGCAACATCAAACAATCTTAAAGCTTCAATTGGAAATAACTCAAGATATTTATAAGATATTTGTAGATAAATTTAAGAATCAACCACCTTCTTTTTATATTAGAGATAAAATATGGCTTCTTTAATGAAACATCCAAATCAAGTGGTTATATGATAAGTTGGACTATTAGAGATTAAGACCATTTTCCATCCAAAAGCAAATTAATCTAATAGCATACTACTTGGAACTACTATCTTTTATAAAGGTACATCTAATTTTCATATCTTTTTTTTGGAGCCTTATAGAGAGTTGTATATTTCTAAAAGAGTAAAATAATTACTACCTAATATCAAAATAAAAAATCATGAAGAATACAAGGTTATAAATGTGCGTGATTTACAACAAAGGTGGAGCAAATTAGAATATCTTGTTTATTAGCACGGCTATGATAGTTATGAGTGCATATGGGAATCAATCAAAAATCTAGCCAATACACCTTAAAAAGTACAAGAATTTCATCAATTCTATTCCAACATATCCAAACGTGTTTGATGATAACTTCTCAATGAAGATTGGATTTGATAAATATCTATAAGAAGAAAAAAATCAAATCAAAGCCTTCATCAATATGCAGTCATTTGTTCAAAGATAGAATAGAGTTGTAGAAACAAGTCAATGACCATGTTAAACCTTCAAGTGTTCAAAGATTTAGCAAAATAAGATTCAGAAGATTTATTTGTTATATAAGTTTTAAATGCACCAATGTAATTATTATAGCCTTTAATTGAGCAAAGTGAAGATAATATATTTTAATACCAACTACCACCACAATTAGAGCCATTAGGAGCAATCTCCAATCATATAAGTTTGAATTCCAATGCTTAAGTTTTAGTGATGTTGTTTGAGTTTGGAAAGATAAATCTTTTTAAATCTAAGATCTTGTTTGGAAGATATTTTGAAGGCCGCAATGAAGATAAGATCCTTGGATGGAATGTTTCAATAATGGAGGTACTAACTTAAGACCATAGGCAATTTTTTCAAAGACCAATAGAATCCATTATTCAAGAATAGAAAATAAAATACATAGCTTCATTGATACAATATATTCTCAATTTTTTATGTATATAAGAAGATTTTTTAAGGTATTAGCTCTTCTTAAAATTCATTGTTAGAGAAGAAGGTGATATTAAGAACATATATTTTGGAAGTTTATAGAACCTTCTAGAATATTTTGGAGATTTTTTAGTTAGTGAAAGCCAATTAAAAAGCTTTCTAATTAGTGAAAGTAGCTCAAGAAGCTTTGTAATTAATAGAAAGAGCTCAAAAAGCTTCTAAGTTAGTAAAAAGAGTTCAAGAAGCTTCCTAATTTCTAGAAGTAGCTCAAGAAGCTTCCTAGTTTGATGGAAGCTGTTATCGTATGTCGTAAAGTCTTGCTTGAGAATACACTAGGTACCTAGCTATGGAAGATAAAAAAAAAAAATAACAACAACAAATCCTAACACCTCTAATAGAATTATGTAAAATTTACAATTAAAGACTAATAAGTATATTTAACCATTAAAAATTCAATTAGATTTTAATTAATTATAAAAGAATTTGAAAAAAAAAAAAAAAAAAAAAAAAAAAAAAAATCTTAAGAATTTTTAAAGAAATCATAAATAAATAATAAATAAATATTAAAGAAATATTAACATAAATCTAAAAGAATATTTAAAATAAAAATCCTTTAAAATACTAAAAATAAAAATTATAATATAATTTTAATTAAATCTTAGTCAAACTATAATCAAATCCTAATCAAATCTTAGTCAAATCTCAATTAAATCTTAATCAAATCTTATTCAAATTCTATTCAAATTCTATTCAAATCCTATTCAAATCCTAATCAAATCCTAGTCAAACCTTAATCAAATCCTAACCAAATCCTAACCAAATCCTATTCAAATCCTATTCAAATCCTAACCAAATTCTAATCAAATCTTGATCAAATTCTAATAAAATCCTAGTTAAATTCTAATCAAATCTTAATCAAATCCTAGTCAAATTCTAATCAAATCTTAAATAAATTCTAATAAATCTCAAAAAATCCTAATCAAATTGTAATAAATTCTAATAATTTTAACAAATCCTAATTGAATCCTTACAAATCATAATCAAATCCTATAACAGATTGAAATCACAATGGTTGATGATCTAACTATTGATCTTAGCCAAAATTTTACAAAATTTTTAATAATTAAATTAAAAATATTTAAAAAAAAATTGAAGGAGATCCAACTTACTAAACAAAAGTTAAGCTTGAATTTCTACTCAAGTGTAGGTTGCTCTCCTTCTTTAATCTTAATGCTAAATTCTAAGAACAAATATCTTTGCTTTGCACTATTTAATTGCTTTTAAAATTCATATACAAATAGAAAATCTAGTCTATTATCCATATAAAAAACTCTCACTTCAATCTAACTAGTAAATTGCTAAATATTTGAGAAACCTTTACTAACCATCAAATCCCAACTTCTAAAACCTTAATCTACTTGAACTTTAATAACTCCCAATTAAATTGTTTGATCAAGCTTGAACTCATAATATATATAAACTACAATTATAATCACAAATTCTCAAATTTTCACTTATAGATCTATAATCAAAATCATGAAATGCTCAAATTTATAAATCCTTCTTTACTTCACAAAATCCAAAGTCACTCAATACAACCTTGATTTTGCAAATCTCTTACAAAGCCAATTTCTCACTAAATCATTCAAAGTCAGCACTTAAATACATCTTCTTAAGTTTTCTTACTAATCCAACTCTTTGATCTACAAAAGAACCCTTGATCCACCATAGGCATGCAGTTTTGTATCTCATAGTCTGCTTTCAACCCAAGATTACAATCGGTCCTCTCTGGGTATCAACTCTAAGAAATTTGAGATAAAATTTGTTAAAATCTATTCTTAATTCTTTTTTGAAGATGCCTACATTATTTATTTTTTTAATCTACTTTGTTTTATCTTATTTATAACCATATAAAGTCAATAGAAGCTTTTTCTTTATAAGAAGGCAATATTAGTATCTTTTAATTTTTACTACTTTCTTTTCTATTATCTATAATTTTAAAATAATTTGCTAAAATATTTTCACTTGAGCTCCTATATATTATAATCATTCTTTTTTTCTTTCACCTAATAGTTGTGTCACTATATAACACTACTTAAGAAGCTTCCTAGACAAGGATATATATTAGAATCAAGGTTGAAGAATTCTTCAGTTTCAAAAATGTATCTCTTGGAATTTTAACTTACTTTTGTTGATGTTGTTTATATACTCATCTAGATAATTCAAGTTCTTATTGGTTTTTTTTTAAAATCTCTTTCTAATGTAAGTTTCTTATTTTATATTTTTATATTTTTTACAATTTATTTATTAAGTAATCTCATCTTAAATACCAAAATTGAATCTTTTTTATTAAAAAATAGATTATCTCTCTTTTTAAAAATATATTAGTTTTTTTAAAATTATAGATTACCTTCCTCTAAATTGATATTGTCTTCTTATAGATTCATTTTTTTTTCTTCTTAGAATGGTTACAGATCAGGATATTAGTATGACTAAATCTTTTGAATCTAAGTTAGTTGCTATCATAAATGCTCTTGTTACTTTATCTCCTAGGACTGCAAAGATTGAAGGGATTGTTGCAAAACTTCATAATAACACAGCATCTGAAATACTACAATCTAGACTATACTTCCTTCCAACTTTTATGCTTAAGAATGCACTACTACCTATTCTATGCCAAGAAAATCTACTTTTTTGTGAGTCCCACCAATGGATCTTAATTAGTGGATTAGTAATCATTATATTTATATAATTAAATATAGTCTTAAATCATTTAATTATATAAATATAATGATTACAAAGTCTTTTTGATTATTTAAGTATTAATTAAAATTTAGAAGTATTTATAAATATAAAATTTTTATTAAAAGAAAAATTACAAAAATAGAGTCTTAGTAAGTCTTGGAGGCAATTATTTTAGTTGGTTTAGTATTTTTATTTATTATTAAATATTAAGAGTTAATTATTGAGACCAATTTTTATATTGGCCTTCTAATTACATGTATTATTCATTAAAAACCTATAAATATTATTTAGTAGGTAGAAGAAGCATGAAAAACCATGGTGAAGTTAAAAATTCAAAATTATTAGTTCTACTAGTATAAAATAGGAGGACCAGCAGCTAGTATAGTCCTTGTAGGAAGGGAGGTGCACAAGTCTCATATGGATTGTGGCACCTTGGATGTAGGTAGAAGGATAATACTAAGGCCTCGTGGCTTCTTTAGGACATCCATATACACTACTTATTAGCCTTGGTGAGATTCAAACCCATGATCTTGTAACAAATTATCCTTGAGATAAAAATTTCTACTTAATTTTTTCTATTATTTATCTTCTAACTTTGAATTATCATAACTTACTCATAGTAACTTAAATTACATGTTTTTTATATCATTGGAAAGATAAAAAAATTATCTATTTAAAAATATAATTTTTAATTTTAATTTTAATTTTTTACTAGATAAAAATTTAGTGAATAGATTGTGACTAGTTTTGTAGTGTGCAATTACTTAATTGCAAATATTTTACTTATTTTATGTTGTTTTTCTCCTTCATTATTGTTTATTGCTCTTTATACTTCACACTACAATTTATAAGCAACTCTTAATTGAGACCACCTTATAACTTGGATTGAGGAGTGAATTTTATCCTCACATTATTCAGCAATATAAAGAGCCTTGAGTTAATCTTTCAAAAAAATATGATGATATATATTTGAAGTTTTAAAGATTTATCAATCAAATTTAATTAATAATGATTTTACAATTTAATACTTATCCAACAAAAGAATCACATGTTGGATTGGTTAGCATCTTGCTTATGAAGTAAATATTATTGTGGTTTGTTTTTTTATTCAAAAAAAAATCACAAATTTTAAGCAACTTTGAAACTTTTATAGGAGCATTTACAAAAGCATTTAGAAAACATGACAAGGCTTGTTGGACAACAACTAAGATCCAAGCATTGCAACAAGGAGCATACTTATATTAATCTATGCATCCAATTTTAGGCAACTAACATGCGACATCAATTGAGATGAAAAAATCTTGATGGATCAATTCTATTGGAGATTAAGAGATGATATGAAGGATTTATTATTATCACTTTTGAATCCACAATCTCTTAATGAAGCCATCAATCAACTATAAAATATGATAATTGATTATTCCAATATCATTAGAATCAACGTTCATGGACTTTAACAAGATAATATGCAATCTAACATACACTTGTTATATTAACAATTTGTTTGAATTCACATTCAAAAGTAGAAGATATGCACCTTAATGTAATATATTTTAAATCTTTTAGTCAACAAAAAAAAAAACATCGGATGAATGAAGGTCTATGTTTGTATTGTAATAAAGAAGGCCACAAGGCTAGTAATTATTTGAACAAAAAAAATCAATGCATCACCAAAATCAAGATTGTAATTATTTAAAAAAACAAAGATGTTCAATCATAGTAGGGACTATACAATTGAACAATTCAACTTTGCAAAATTATTTAGGTCCCTCTCTTTGTACTCAACTTATTAATTATTTGATAATTCTTTTATATTTTAGTCCTTAGAAGCTTCAAGCTTCTTCCACCTCAAATTCTTTATTATTGTCTACTTCTATTGGAGATAGTGGCATTTGTCTTCTTTCTTATATATCCACTATCTCATATGACTCAAGCAATGACACGTGGAATACAAGATGGATCTTTATAGATTTTGGTAGGTGTAATTAATAGACAATTAGATTAATCTATTTACAAATTAGAAATGGTTCAAGCCTATAATAATCTAAATTTTTATATAGACAACTAATCTTGATATTATGACAAAGTAACCATATTTTATTATCCATGTGGAATTGAGGCTATTCCTTATGATAGACATCTGTATTGATCTTTTGTTATTTTTGAGATTCTTTTAATTGTGCCTTTATTATTGTATGTAGCTTTGACAACCGATTTTCCAAATCTATTGCCACAAGAATATCAGCTTTTGAAAATTTAAAAGTATCAAATTGTGGATGATAATTATAATTGGCAAAAAATGGAGTTTATTGAATAAAAGAATGTATCAAATTATTATAAGCAAACTCTACAAATGACAAAAGAATTTTCCAATCATGATGATAGTTGATAATACATTTCAAATATTGCTCCAAAATTTGATATATCCATTCTATTTGTCCATCAATTTGAGGGTGGAAAGCTGAAGATAGTTTTATATCCACCTTTAGTATTTTAAAAAGAGTTCTCTAAAATCTTAATACAAATTACATCTTTCTATCTAATATAATATCAATTGTATAAATTCTTTAATAGCTTTTCATATTTGAAGCCACCAAAAATCTTTTGATATTAGCTCCAAAGTCTTGTTGTATCCAAAATATCCTACTACAAGAAAGTTGTAATAAGCTTCAAGAGCACATAATCATACTTCACTTTCTAAAATATATACGCATCTTTTGCAATAGAGTAGATTGTTCTTAAACTCAAACTTGGAAGTACCATGAGATTTAAATGAATTATTTTTAATTTCATGAATAAGAAGGTTTAAAGATATATTTGACTAGACTTGCTTGAAAAAAGTTAAATCAACAATCAATGTTGATTTCATTGCTTAATAATGAAATTGCTCTGACTTGAAGAAGATTGTTCTTTGTTGATCAAAATCAAAATCTCCTTCTTTTGGTGCAAGATAAAAACATCTAGAATGAAAATCAGACAAAGCTTGTTGTTTTCCTACTCAATAAGTGATAATAAATTTGAATCTTGACAAAGACATATTCCAACAAGCTTGATGATGATTCAACATATGTGTTGATATAAAATATTTGAGATTCTTGTGATCTGTATATATGGTGACTCCACTAGAAGTATCTTCTACATAATGATGTCATTCTTGAAAAGAATCCACAATTGCAAGAAGTTTTTTTTTCATGGATTTTATAGTTGATCTTTATTATTAAAAATTTCTTAGAATAAAAAGCTATTGGGTGGAATTTGTCAACTACTCCCATTTGTTATAATATCGCACTCAAAGCAAAGTCTAATGCATTTGTATTAAAGATACAAACTAAAATAGATACAAAAATTAGTAAAAATTATGTCAAAGAAAAATGACAAAATAAAAACAAAGAAGTATGTATATTCAAGAAAAAATTGGAATGGCTATTGCCAAAGATTAGAAAATATAAAAAGCTCTTGAATTAGATTAAAAATAAAAAAGAAATTGACAAGAATGAAGAAGGCTTCACTCTTATCTTTATATATATTATTTATCTAAGAGCTACATGGCGGTATTCTATAGGACTTCTAATATGTGTCTAATTTACAACACACATGTCAAACTTGTAAGACAAGTTTCTTACATATACACCATGTGTTTAGCTTGTTCCACAAGATATCAACATATGCGACAAGTGGCTACCTTGTTGATCAAGTTTTTAACCTATCAATCACCTATAGACATGTATAAAGGTGAATCCACATCTATAAAGCTTCTAAAAAGCTTCTCTATAAGATATTATCAAATTAATTTACTTTTATTTACTTCTATCTATCTTTATTAACTAGATAGTTATTGAAATAAATCTTATGTTCATGATATTATCTCCCTTTCTCGAAACAAGTTCCACAAGGAGTGATAATTACATGTTGAAGAAGTCCAAGATGCACAAAATTATATTTGTTATATATTTTGATCTTTATTTTCTTTAAAAATAGTTGATAGGTCCTCTCAGCCATTAATAGTATTCCATACCAAGACGAGAGGACCATCTTATTATTTGATCATTGTTGAGGCCTTCATAACTTCCTTCAAAAAAATCATTTGGAACATTATCAAAAGTAGTTCTTACTTCTAAAAGTATCACCAAACATTGGGAGTATCTTCCAAGGTAGTGATATTAAACACGTTGTATCTTACCATCAATGTGAGGAAGAATATGTCGTTCTCAAGAATCTTCATCTCTGTTCCATCATCTTGAAGGTTGTAATAGTTATAATGTCTCATTCAATAAGTTAACAAATAATGGCTCTTGAATTGAATTTGCTAGTTGTTGATTTTCCATCTCTTTGGTATAAAAAAATTCAAAGAAATAGCAAACAATAATACAAGATAAAATAAAATCTCTATTGAACCTGCTGTGCTTTATAGCAAAGATTTTCTTGACTCTTTATTTTGATTTTGATAGATGTTGTCAATGAAACATATTGACTTTTGTTTATGCATTTGCTAGATCCCTAGATGGCTCCTATATGCATTCACTAATATTATATCCAAATCAATGTATAAGATATTCCAGCCAATTTTGGCATCGCCTTGAATCTAAGACCTCTTCTACCTCAAATTCTTCATTGTTGACCACTTCTATAGGAGGCGATGGCATTTGTCTTTTTTCTTGTATATCCATTGTCTTATATGATTTAAGTAGTAACACGTTGTTGTATGTCATAAAGTCTTGCTTGAAAATGCGCTAGGCACTTAGCTGTAGAAGATAAAAGAAAAATAATAATAACAAGTCCTAACACCTCTTATAGAATTATATAAAATTTACAATTAAAGATTAATAAGTATATTCAACCATTAAAATTTTAATTAGATTTTAATTAATTATAAAAAAATATAAAAAAAATATTAATTTTTTTTTAAAGAAATCATAAAGAAATAGTAAATAAATCTTAAAGAAATATTAATATAAATCCAAAAGAAATATTAAAATAAAAATCTTTTAAAATATTAAAAATAAAAATTATAATCATATTTTAATAAAATCCTAATCAAATCTTAATCAAATTCTAATCAAATTCTAATCAAATCCTAATCAAATCTTAATAAAATCCTAATAAAATCCTAATAAAATCTTAATAAAATCCTAATAAAATCCTAATCAAACTCTATTCAAATTCTAATCAAATCCTATTCAAATTCTAGTCAAACTCTAACCAAATCCTAGTTAATCCTATTCAAATTCTAATAAAATTTTAATCAAATCTTAATAACTTTAATCATATTTTAATCAAATATTAATTAAATCTTAATCAAATTTTAATCAAATTCTAACCAAATCTTATTCAAATCTTATTCAAATCCTAGTCAAATCTTAAATGAATCCTAACAAATCTTAAAAAATCCTAATAAAATCTAATCAAATCTTAACAAATCCTAATCAAATCTTAATAAATCCTAATTGAATTCTAACAAATCCTAACTAAATCTTAACAAATCCTAATAAATCCTAACAAATCCTAACCAAATTGTAGCAAATCCTAATTGAATCCTATAACAGATCAAAACTATAATGGTTGATAATTTCCTAGTTTCAAAAAAAGAAGTATCGGATGGAAGAAGATCTATGTTTGTATTGTAGCAAGGAAGGCCACAAGGCTAGTAATTATTTGAACAAAAAAAATCAATGCATCACCAAAATTAAAAGTGTAATTATTTAAAAAAACAAAGATGTTTAATCATAGTAGGGACTATACAATTGAACAATTCAACTTTTCAAAATTATTTAGGTCCTTCTTTTTGTACTCAACTTATTAGTTGTTTAATAATTCTTTTATATTTTAGTCCTTAGAAGCTTCAAGCAATTGCCTTGTTGGATTTAGCGGCATCTGCTTGTTTTTTAGATGAGGCATTTGCCAAGCTTCATGAGATTCTTCTAATATAAAAATCAAAATCTTTTTATATAGAAGTAATAGATGAATGGTATTTATCTTCTCATAGTATCAATCATAAAATAACACTTATAGAAATAACAATTAAAGACCATAGCAACTAAATTGTGTTCAATGTTATTAGGACTCTTTTAAATCTTATTATTTTTAGATTTTTTTGATTAAAAAAGCATAATCCATCTATAGATTGAAAGTTATAATGAATGGCATTTTTGATAAAAATCCCTGTAAATAATTAAATTACAAATATATACAAAAAAAATTAAAAGAGATCCAACTTACCAAATAAAAGTTAAGCTTGAATTTCTACTCAAGTATAGGTCACACTTCTCCAATCTTGATATTAAACTCCCAGTACAAATATCTTTGCTTTGTACAATTTAATTACTTTTCAAATTTATATACAAATAAAAAATCTAGTCTACTATCTATACAAAAATCTCTCACCTCAATCCAACTAGTAAATTATCAAATATTTGAAAAATCCTTGTTGACCCTCAAACTCCAACTTCTAAGATCTCAACCCACTTGAACTTCAATAACTTTTAATTAAATTATTTAATCAAGCTCAAACTTATAATGTGTATTAATGATAACTACAACCACAAATTCTTAAAATTTCACTTGTAGATTTATAATCAAACTCACAAAATATTCAAATTTATAAATTCTTCTTTATTTCAGAAAATTCAAAGTAATCTAATACAATCTTGATTTTGCAAAGCTCTTACAAAGCCAATTTTTCACCAAATCACTTGAAATCAGCACTTAAATACATCCTCTTAAGTTTTCTCACTAATCCAACTCTTTAATCTACAAAAGAACCCTCTGATCTACCATAGGCATATAGTTTTATAGCCCAGGGTCTGATTTCAATGCAAGATCACAACCAATCCTCTCTAGATATCAATTCTAAATATTTTGAGATAAAATTTGCTAAAATCTATTCTTAATTCTTTTCTAAAGATACCTATATTATTTATTTTTCTAATCTACTTTATTTTGTCTTATTTATGGCCATATAAAATAAATAGAAGTTTTTTCTATTAAAAGGTAATATTTATATCTTTTAATTTTTACTACTTTCTTATCTATTATCTATAATTCTAAGATAATTTGCTAAAATATTTTTACTTGAGTTCATATATATTATAATTATTTCTTTTTTCTTTCATTTTATGTTTGTGTTATTACACAACATCCATCCCCCTTGAATCAATGCATCCTCTAGCATGCATTTAAATTTCTTCAATATACTAATATATGACACTCTTCACCTTGGTCTAATTCTTGATCTTTAATTTTTTCCTCCTCTTTTGTTTCAATACCCTTCAATAGATTTTATTCTTCATCAAAATATATGCATACTCGTCTTTGTTTGAATAACTTGACTTGCTTGCTTGCTATATGTGACTTTAATTTTGTTCCATCAAGCTCCCGTAAAGAATATGTTTCATTGTCATAGACCTTTATTATAACAAATGGTCCAAATCAATGCTTAAATTTTTTTTATATTGTACTATGTTGATTATCCAAACTATTATCATAAATTAACATCTAATCATCTTCTATTTTTTTAGGGAATAGTCAATGCATTTTATCAAATCTTTTTTTATTCTTTTCCTTTGCTTCTTTCAATCTCCTAATTACTACTTCAATATCATCAAGTCTTCTTTTCAATTGTTGAATCCGTTATCGTAAAAAATAACAAAGAACCTCATTTCTAAGTGGTATAGCAACATATGCTACAAAGTTGTTGGAGATTATCCATTTTGATGTATGTGGACCTATGAAGACCACAAGTATTAGAAAAATAAAGTATTTCTTCATTTTTATTGATGATTTTTTAAAAAAGATTTGAATCTACATCTTTAAAGCTAAAAGTGAGTACTTTTGAAATTTTAAGGAATTTAAAGATCTTTTTAAAAAAACAAAGTGAATGCAAGATTAAGATGCTACATATAAATAATTGATATAAATACATGTCTAAGCAATTTGATGTTTATTTGAAGAATGAAGGAATTGCTAAACAAACAATAACTTTATATATTCAATAATAAAATGGTATTACTAAAAGAATAAATAAAACCATTGTAGAAATAGCAAGAAGCATGTTTTATGTTCAAAATCTTGGTTATAAATTTTAGGTGGAAGCTATAATAAATACAATATATACAAGGAATATGTGTCCAATAAGTACTCTTGTATCAATGACACCATAAGAAGCTTGGAGTGGGAAACAACTTTGTATTTCACATATGAAGAACTTTGGATGGATTACATATGCAAAGATACCAAATTATATGAGGTCCAAATTTGATGCAAAAGATACAAAGTGTGGGTTCTTGGGATATTGTGAAGGTACCAAAGCATAGAGGCTAATGTGTTTGGATATCAAAAAGATCATCAAAAGTTGTGATGTTGAATTTTTAGAGCATAAGAGTACTTGTAAGCACTTGGAGATGTGTCCAATAAAAAGTGATAGTGTGTTTGTGGACACATCTTCAAATTTAGCAAAGAAAGAAGAAAATAAAGATAATGAAGATAATAGAGATGGTGAAAGTATAAATGAAGATGAAAAGTCAAAAAAGATTGAAAAGATGAAAGCTTTTATAATTAATAAAATTAATAATAAAAGAAATAAAGATGTTGAAGATAATGATGATGATGATGAGAAGTATCAACCTTTGAATGAGAAAAGATAAGTTTTAAAGAAAAAAGGTTATGCATCAAGGTGAATCTTTTTTTTTAAATGAAAAGAAATATCCTTTGAGAGAAAAAAGACTATTTACTAAATGATAGAAGAATCACATCTTTCTTCAAGTTAGTGAAGAATATGCCAATGTTACAATTTTTACTAATCCATTGATATTATATAATATAAAAAAGTCCATAGATGTTATGAAATGAAAGAATACTATGGAAAAAGAGTACAAATCTCTTATAGACAATAGAACATGAAAATTAATTCAATTTTTATAAATTTGAGCTTTAATTGATTATAAGTAGGTATTTACAACCAAGAGGGATGCAATGGATAATATTGTTAGAAATAAGGCAATATTGGTTGTTAAAAGATAGTCACAAGTTATTGCTAGTGTTAGTACTGATTTCACATGTTCTTATAGCTTAAGTCATGACCATTAAAACTATTTTGGCAATTGGAGCAATAATGAACTTGGAGATATATCAAACACATGTAAAGATAATTTTTTTGAATGAAGAATTAGAAAAAGACATTTGTATGGATTAATCTTAAAGATTTGTTAAAAAATACAAGCGATACCTTCTTTGAGATGCAAATGATAGAAGGACATTAACAATGTATATGTTCTTTATTGAAGTTGAAGCAAGTTCATAGAATTAGAAGAAACAACAATAATTATATGATCCACAATAGAGGCAAAATATATGGTATTAAGTCATATTACAATGGAGGCAATTTGGTTAAAAGAAGTTTTGAAAGACATTGAACATATGCAAGTGGAAGCAACTATAATCAATTGTAATAATCAAAGATGCCTTGCTTTTATAAAGAATCCAAAGCATCATTCAAGAACCAAGTATATTAACATTCAACATCACTTCATAAAAGAGGAGATTGAAATGAAAGTAATTGACATGAAGTATTATACAATAAAAGACATACTTGCTGATTTACTCACAAAAGTATTAATAAAGAATAGGCATCACATGTTGACAAAGGCATTAGGTATTAAAGCCTTTGATCAATAATAAAGTGGGAGTATTAAAGAAGTAATAGTAAAAATATAGTAAATTTTTATGAAGTAGATATTATATTAGATAAATTTTTAATGGTCAAAGGATTAGCTTTTAGGATGTAGAAGGACTATCCTATAGAAGAACCACAAGGACAACGGTCTCAAGAGTAGGTAAGAGTATAAAAAATATATTAAGAGATATCTTAATGGTAGGTAAGATGTGAAAAGGTGTCTTAATAGTAGGTTGAATGAATGTAAGAGAAAAAAGATGGAACTTATCTATTAGGATAGCAACCACCATCTATAAGTAAAAGAAGTTGGAAATAAAAGTTATCTTACTCCATACTTTATTTTGTATGCAATCCTTATTAATGCTAAATATTGAGACTTTTTAATTTCTTTTTCTTCAATAGTGATTGTTGTCTTAAAAGACAACTTCCATTTTTTGAATTTTATAAACATACTCTTATAATCTTTTAGCATCTTATGTACCATGAGAATATCTTATCCTATATACTAATTATTCTTATTTAGTCTTTTGGATATTTCCTATTAGATATTTTATCCTCTTAACTATGGCTTTTTATCCTTGACTTCAATCTATATCTATAAGATGTCATTTTTATATCCTAAAAGTCAATCTTTTAACCATTAATAATTTATTTAAAATAATATCTTATATTAGATAATTTATTTTATTTTTATTATTATCTATTTATCTTAAAATTTTTACATTATTAATTATCAAAGGCTTTCAAACCTAATACCTTTGTTAACATGTAATGCCTATCTTTTATTAAGGCCTTTGTTAACATATGAGCAAGTATATCTTCTATTGCATAATACTTTATATCAATTATTCCCAATTCAATCTTCTCTCTAATGAAATGATGTTGAATGTCAATGTATTTTGTTCTTGAATGTGTCACGGATATATACATAGTTACCTATATGATCAGATAGAACTAGATAAAAGAAGATAAAAGCAAGTTAATTCCATAATATCTTTAGAAAAACTTCCTAGAAACTTCATAGACGCTGCTTTGACTTTATAAGTGTCCATAGTAGACTTTTGGATTAAAAACTTGGTCAATAAGTTAGCCACATGTCGCACATGTTGGTAGCTTGAAGACCAAGCTAAATACGTGGTGAACATATAGGAAACTTGCCCTGCAAGTTCGACACGTGTCTTGCAACTTGGACACGTGTCTTGTAAATTGGATACGTGTTGGAGGTCCTATAGAACGTCGCCACTTAGCTCTTAGGTAGATAGTATAAATAGAGACAAGAATGAAGCCTTCTTCACTCTTGTCAACTCCTTTCTTGTTTCCAGTCTAGTTCAAGAGTCTCTAGTTTTCTTGTCTTTTGGCATTAGCCATTCCAGTTTCTTTTTAATACATATACTTTTTTATATTTATTTCTTTGAGAGAGGTCTCACTTGTTTATTTGATTTCATCCAGTTATTGTCCTTGACAGATTGACAAGAGTACACATACAGTATCAGAGCTTTGTCTTTTCTTGATTAAGAGTGGATTACCCCTTTCTCTTGATAAGACATAAGCATATTAGAAGTTGTGGAGTACCCACTTCTAAACTGATATTGTTTCTAGAATTTTTTTTCTTTTGAGTGTGTGTTCCGTATTTCTTGAAGTAAGAGTAGACATCTTCCTTTCTATTATATTATCATGGCAGAGCTTGCGGAAATGAAGAGTGCAATGGCACAAATGCAAGAGCAAATGAGAGAACTAATGCTTGCAATGCATCAACTCAGTTTACCACCACAAGGAGCATCAAGATTAGCAGGAAGTGAAGATGTAGAGATGGTTGGAGCTACATCAATATCTACACCAAACCATGCTACCTCACCGATGATGGAGCACCGTTCAAACATTAGAGAACCAAAAATCAGTTTGCTTGAGAAGTTTGATGGCACAAGATCTAAGTTTTGAGGATTCATCAATCAGGTACAACTGGTGATCGAACTTCAACCTCAGAGTTATCCTACGCAAGGATCTCAAGTTAGGTTTATTGGAACGTTACTTTCGGGCCCTGCCTTATCGTGGTTTTTATCTTTTCTTGAATGACGTGATCCAATATTGGATAATTTGGAGGCATTTTTTGCGGAATTTTGATCGATGTATGGAGAACATGATGCAATTCGTGTTGCAACCAACAAGATTCGCATCCTACGACAAGGCAATCGATCAGTGTCATTATACGCTTCACAATTTTGACAACTAGCGACTGACATCAAGTGGGACGATGCTGCACTCATCAGTCAATTTCTCTACGGATTATAATTTGAGGTAAAAAAGTTAATGCTCAATTTACCCGATCCTCAGACATTGAGTCAAGCAATTGATTTTGCTGTGAAGTGTGACAATCGACTTTTTGAGTTTTGATCCGAGAGTCGTACAAGGGAGCCTCAACGTTATTATTCAATGGCAACATCAACATCCTCACAAAACGTACATTCGAAAGTAGAAGACATGCAAATTGATGCGGTACGTTTTAAACCTCTTACTGAACAAGAAAAGATTCGTCGTCATCAAGAAGGATTGTATTTATATTGTGGAGAATCTAAACACACTTCTCAACATTGTCCAAAGAAATGTCGCAACTACAAAATGAGGAGTACGGCTGTCAAAGAAGACAACATGTCGGAAAACGAATTTGTCCAGCTACAATAGGGACCGTGCAACTGGAACCCTGTACAATTCCCAATAAAGGTCCTATTCTCTCCTTAGAACCCTCTTCTTGTTTTATGATAGATGTATATTTAGGACCAAAAAATTACAGAGCCTCTGCCTTATTAGATTCAGGAGCCTCAGCATGTTTTTTAGATGAACAATTTGTTAAGAATCGTAAAATATCTTTAGTACAGAAACCTAAACCCGTACATGTAGAAGTCATAGATGGTCGCCCATTATCCTCAGGAGATGTCACTCATGAAACCCGTCCTATAAAAGTAACAATAGATGATCATAATAGCTATGTAACCTTTAACATAATTAAATCTTCGTCTAATCTAGTTATTCTAGGTTTGTCATGGCTAGAAAAATATAACCCTCAAATAGATTGGAATTCTCGTAGACTTGACTTTTTCCAGGATATTATTAAACATCCTACCGATCCAATAAAAAGCTACAAGCTTGGTACAATAAAACCTGTACTTATAGGTGCAAAAGCTTTTATACACGCAGCAAAAGAAGGATCAACTTTTGCTATTTACGCAACACCCATTTCTGATAGTGGAAAGGCTTCAAGTGGCATTCCAAGCCAATACCAAGACTATCAAGATGTTTTTGAAAAGAAGAATGCCGATATTCTTCCGGAGCATCGTCCACATGATTGTTCGATTGATCTCAAAAAGGGATCTCAGCCTCTTTTTGGACTAATCTACAATTTATCACAAAATGAGTTGGCTGAACTCAAGGAGTATATTGAAGAGAATCTGGCCAAGAACTTCATACGCCATTCCAAATCTCTTGCAGGAGCTTCAATTCTATTTGTGAAAAAAAAAGATGGATCATTATGAATGTGTGTGCATTATCGGGGACTTAACAAGATCACTATCAAGAACAGGTACCCACTACCTTTAATCTCTGGACTTCTTGATCAACTGAATCAAGCTAAGATCTATACAAAAATAGATCTACGAGGAGCATACAACTTGGTTCGCATTAAAGAAGGAGATGAATGGAAAACTGCATTTCGAACAAGGTATGGACATTTCGAATATAATTTTATGCCTTTTGGACCCACAAATGCACCAGCTGTTTTCCAACATCTCATGAACGATGTTTTTCATGAATTCTTAGATGATTTTGTTGTCTGCTACCTAGACGACATTTTAATCTACTCTAAGAACGTAGAAGAGGACGAAACACATGTTCGTCATGTCTTACAAAAACTCAGAGAAATAGGATTGTATGCTAAGATGGAAAAGTGTGTATTTCACACTACTCAAGTTGACTTCTTAGGATATATCATCTCAAATGATGGCCTCATGATGGATCCTAAGAAAGTCCAAACAATCATGGATTGGAAGATTCCAAAAACAGTAAGGGATGTATAATATTTTTTAGGATTTGCCAATTACTATCGAATCTTCATCAAGAACTTCTCTCAAGTTGCAGCCCCACTTACACGTTTGACTTGTAAAGACAAGCTCAAGTGGAATAAAGAAGCAGAAGCATCATTTGAAGCTTTGAAGATAGCTTTTACTTCTGCACCAATCTTGTATCGTGTTGATTTTTCGCATTTACCTATGGAAATGACATCGACTTGCTTTGGTAGCGTATTATGTAAATAGGAGCAGATGACAAATTCCATTCAATAGCTTTTTTTTCTAAGAAATTTTTACCAATAGAGATCAATTATAAAATCCATCATAAAGAACTTTTTGTAATTTTGGATTCTTTTCAAGAATGGCGTCATTATCTAGAAGGCGCTTCTAATCTAATTATTGTATATGTGGATCACAAGAACCTTCAATATTTCATGTGTGCACGTTGAATCGTCGTCGAGGCTGAATTGGGCGTGTCTCTACTCGAATTCAGGTTCATTATTTACATATCGGCGAAAAACAACAAGGTGCATCGATGCGCAACTACAGGCGTTCTTTATCTTGCCAAAAGAAGGAGATCTGACTTTTGATCGACAAAGAATGGCTCTCTCTTGAAGCCGGAGCAATTTTATCTTCGGGCAACGAAATCAACATTAACTGTTGATTCAACTTTTCTCAAGCAAGTCTAGTTAAGTATATCCTCAGATCCTCTTATTCATGAAATTAAGAATAATTCTTCTAAGTATCATGATATTTCGAAGTTTGAGTTCAAGAAAAATCTACTCTATTTCGAAGGACGCTTATATGTTCCAAAAGGTGAAGCACGATTACGTATTCTTCAAGCTCGTCATGACTTCCCGATGTCGCGTGGCGTGAACTTCTATCTAGGAATACACCGGGTACCTAGCTGTAGAGAATTTTACTTAATATTTATTGGCTAAACTCTAATGAGTTATTTGTCCTTAATAAGAAGGACAAATACACACGATAATATAAGAAAAAGGTTTTGTATGATTAAAACCTCTTATTTTTAAGTAGGTTTGTACATAAGTTTTCTCTATGATATGTAGAAAATCCTTAAAAACCTTTTAAAGATTCATCTATATATCAAAATCATATCATGGCTCTATACATCCACCTTTTACACCTCCATAAAGTCTTGGCTCCCAAAAACACCTTTAATATGCACAAAAGTCCAAATTTGCAACAAAACCCTTAAAAATATATTTTCCCGCAAAGGATGTTTTTCTTTCCAAACTTTAGAAAATCATATCTTCTGATCCAGCCGTTCAGTCTTCTTCAAACTTTCAGGAAAGGTAGAATTCACCTTTAAGCTTTACCAGAAAAAAAATTCAACCGCAAATATACTTCCGATCGTTCGATATCTCAAAACCCCTAGCAGGTGCTTAAAACCCTAGCTCAGAGACACCCGAGCACTATTTTCTCTATATCTCACAAACCCAAAACCCTAATGCCACAAACATTTTGCACATAGTCTTGTGACATAAACATATATACTCCTGAAAATTTTGAGCCAAAAATCTATCAAATTGACTAAGATATAGCTCAAAATGTAACCGCTAGTTAAGCAGAATCACTTACTGCCTTTAGCTTACAAGTACTGACTTCAACTCGCAATATCTCCTTGACCCTAGCTTGGATTTTATCGAGCTGTACGTAAAAAGTGTAGCCGAGAAAGTGCGCTTTCCAACCGCAGTCGCCGATCTTTGATTGCTCTCTGTATGCGCGAGATATACCCAAAAGAGTGACAGTAGGTCCAAAATCGACACCCTAACTTTGAGCGCCTATAACTTCTTCATTAAAAGTCCAAATCATGCAAGATTTGCACCTAAACCATACCCAAAAACCTAAACCTGATGACCCTAGCCTCTGATGTTCGACTCCCCCCGAAAAACAAACCCTAACTCCTAATAAACCCTCGGGCAGCCTCCTTGAAGCCCATTGGGCATGATTTTTGGCCAATTAGAATAGAGATTTCTATCATCCACCTCTATTCATCCACATGGATGGCCAAACTACCCTTTTTACACTAAAAAACCCTTTTCTAATCCTTCTTCTTATAAGATTTACATACTTGGTGCTTTAAGCACCAAATATAAGAAGTAAATAAGATCTTAAGGATCACCAATGTCTAACAAAGATGACTTAAGATATATACAAGTTACTATCAATATAAAATTAACTTCAAAAGTCACTACTAAAAAAAAAAATAAGGTTGTATAAACCTTAATAATAATCCTTTTAATAGATCCTTTCTAAACTAACAACCTAACCACATCCTATAACCAATAAAAATCCATTGATATGGCTTGTATTTAGCTATGTAGTAAATTGTACATTAAATATATATGTACAATTTTTCCTATTAGACGCCTACAACCACGACAACGTTGCAGTCGCGTGGCGTGTACTTCTATCTAGGAATACACCGGGTACCTAGCTGTAGAGAATTTTACTTAATATTTATTGGCTAAACTCTAATGAGTTATTTGTTCTTAATAAGAAGGACAAATACACACGATAATATAAGAAAGAGGTTTTGTATGATTAAAACCTCTTATTTTTAAGTAGGTTTGTACATAAGTTTTCTCTATGATATATAGAAAATCCTTAAAAACCTTTTAAAGATTCATCTATATATCAAAATCATATCATGGCTCTATACATCCACCTTTTACACCTCCATAAAGTCTTGGCTCCCAAAAACACCTTTAGTATGCAAAAAAGTCCAAATTTGCAACAAAAACCCTTAAAAATATATTTTCCCGCAAAGGATGTTTTTCTTCCCAAACTTTAGAAAATCATATCTTCTGATCCAGCCGTTCAGTCTTCTTCAAACTTTCAGGAAAGGTAGAATTCACCTTTAAGCTTTACCAAAAAACAATTCAACCGCAAATATACTTCCGATCGTTCGATATCTCAAAACCCCTAGCAGGTGCTTAAAACCCTAGCTCAGAGACACCCGAGCACTATTTTCTCTATATCTCACAAACCCAAAACCCTAATGCCACAAAAATTTTGTATATAGTCTTGTGACATAAACATATATACTCTTGAAAATTTTGAGCCAAAAATCTATCAAATTGACTAAGATATAGCTCAAAATGTAACCGCTAGTTAAGCAGAGTCTCTTACTGCCTTTAGCTTACAAGTACTGACTTCAACTCGCAATATCTCCTTGACCCTAGCTTGGATTTTATCAAGCTACACGTGAAAAGTGTAGCCAAGAAAGTGCGCTTTCCAACCCCAGTCGCCGATCTTTGATTGCTCTCTGTATGCGCGAGATATACCCAAAAGAATGACAGTAGGTTCAAAATCAACACCCTAACTTTGAGCGCCTATAACTTCTTCATTAAAAGTCCAAATCATGCAAGATTTGCACCTAAACCATACCCAAAAACCTAAACCTGATGACCCTAGCCTCTGATGTTCGACTCCCCCCGAAAAATAAACCCTAACTCCTAATAAACCCTCGGGCAGCCTCCTTGAAGCCCATTGGGCATGATTTTTGGCCAATTAGAATAGAGATTTCTATCATCTACCTCTATTCATCCACATGGATGGCCAAACTACCCTTTTTACACTAAAATCCCTTTTCTAACTCTTCTTCTTATAAGATTTACATACTTGGTGCTTTAAGCACCAAATAAAAGAAGTAAATAAGATCTTAAGGATCACCAATGTCCAACAAAGATGACTTAAGATATATACAAGTTACTATCAATATAAAATTAACTTCAAAAGTCACTACTAAAAAGAAAATAAGGTTGTATAAACCTTAATAATAATCTTTTTAATAGATCTTTTCTAAACTAGCAACCTAATCACATCCTATAACCAATAAAATCCACTGATATGACTTTCATTTAGCTATGTAGTAAATTGTACATTAAATATACATGTACAATTTTTTCACATAGTAGCCGAACTACAACACGACAACGTAAGCATTGTTTTATAAGTATATATCCTTGTGCATATGCAAAATGATTAACTATCTCTAAAGCTTCTTCTAATAATTCATAGAACTGGTGCAATGGAGGTAACATTGCTCCTAAATGAAGAATTAATGATATTGTAGGTTAGTAAAGAAACACAATTATATGTTGCAATGTTACAAGAGTACCATGAGTAGCTTAATGAACAACTTAAGGTAGAGAAGACAAAGAAGGCTAAGGTAACTATAAAGTGCAGTATAAGTAACTTGTACAAATTCATTATTTGGATTAGAATACATTGACAAACAAGAGATAAAGGTACAAAAAGGCAATGAAAATTATAGTGAAAATGTTATAAGATAGAATCATTCACATTGTAGGTTGATTTAAGATTTAGATGGAACAATTTAATATTTTTTTAAATAAAATATAAAGTTCTTTAGGTTGCATTCTTTTGTAAATACATTTAATGGTATTTGATTTCAATATAAAATATCAGTAGGTTTTAGAAAAAAATTGTTAAAAATTCAAAAAATATTAAAGGTTATAAAAATATAAATATAAATAATTTAATTTTTTTGATAAATTAAAAATTAAATTTTTTTTCATCACCATTTTTTTTAATATAAATTTTAATTACTTAATTAGAAATTTTATCAGAATAAGATTACAACTTGGTATCTTGTTAACATTATTTTTGATTATTTGATTAAGTTTTTGTGTAAGTATTTTAAATTTTGGGCTGTAAGTTCTATTTGTGTATTTCTTCATTTATTTGTAATGTGGTGAGATTTCACATCATACCCAAAAATTACAACTCTAAAGAGTGAACCACGTTTATTGTGGTCACCTTAAAGAAACATAATCTAACCTTGAAAAAAGATGGGGAGAAGAAGAAATCTTTAAGGCCTTGGAATCTCCGCCAC